>CAIGQZ010033059.1:16074231-16110184 GCA_903798205.1 Danio tinwini
TATATATATATATATATATATATATATATATATATATATATACCCCCCGCCCCACACACAAACACTTAAATGTATATATATGCAAACTTATTTTGAATCCTATATGCATTTCTAGGTGACGTACCAGTTGAAGATCCTGACTACAGCCCTGTTTTCTGTGTCGATGCTGGGCCGCAGACTTGGGGTTTACCAGTGGTTGTCTCTGCTCATTCTCATGGCTGGTGTTGCATTTGTACAGGTATCTTGGTTTGATATTGACTGGCAATAAAACACTTGATTTTGCTGTAATGTTTGATGCCTGATTGTTTGTCTGGACAGTGGCCTACAGACTCTCCAGCAGACCCTCAGAAAGAGCATTTGACAGCTGGCTCTCAGTTTGTGGGGCTGGTGGCCGTGCTGGTGGCCTGTTGTTCTAGTGGGTTTGCTGGCGTTTACTTTGAGAAGATCTTGAAAGAGACTAAGCAGAGTGTTTGGGTTCGAAACATCCAGCTTGGTAAGTGTGGTCTGAAACAAAATGGCTTGTATGTTATTTTAATCTTCTCTGTGTTGAGCTATTATTGAGATAAAGTTGTTGGATTTTATTAGTTTTATGATTTTTTACTTAGTTTTATTTAAATTTGTAATTTACATATTTAAAATTAGCCATGCAGTAGAAGTCAAAATTATTAGCCCTCCTTTTTATCAACCAAAATATTTCCCAAATGTTGCTTAACAGAGCAAGGAAATTTTCACAGTATTTCCTATAATATTTATTCTTCTGGAGAAACTCTTATTTGTTTTATTTCGGCTAGAATAAAAGTTTTTAATTGTCTAAAGAAGAAATGATTTGCCTAATTATCCTAACTTGCATAGTTAACCTAATTTACCTAGTGAAGCCTTTAAATTACTAATATCTTGAAAAATATCTAGTAAAATATTATGTACTGTCATCATGGCAAAGGTAAAAGAAATCAGTTATTAGTGATTAGGTTAATCAAAATTGTTACAAAAAGTGCATTTTTCCAGCAAAATTGGGTTATATGAAGTGGTCAAAAATTGTTTCAATGTTTCTTGTTGCTATTTTGGGTTTTTCATCTATTTTTATTTTTTCAGTCTTATCAGGTAACAATCCAGAGTAATTTAAAATTCCATTTTGAGTTGTTCTTCTTAAGAGATTGTCGCGGTTGTTGAAGCTACTAAACCATATTAACAGGAACAGAAATAAACCAATTCAGATGTGCATTTGAAATGTCTGAAAACATCAAAAAACTTGCAACCTTAAAGGTAAACCGTGCAACCCTAGTACACACAAACGCATACTAGCACATATATACTGACACAATGCGGCCGTTGTAATTATAGCGGTAAAGAATTACATCGATTTTATTGTCTTTATTACAAGCATGCTCTGTCTTTAAAACCTTTTTAACTTATAAAACTCATAAAAATCACAGAGAGTATTCTAATCCTGGTTTATTTGCAAAAAATAATTTTCTGTGGACATGTGTATATGTGGTATTATGGAGATATGGCACCTGTCAATTTGGTGGTTGGGGAAAACCACACTGCTACGTCACGTTGCGGTGGGCTTCTAAATCACTGGGATTTGGATCCTATTTTAACGTCAGAAAATTTTAGTAAAGAGATTTGTTAGGTTTATATCACTCTAGTATGACAGTGGACACACCATACATACAGACAGTTCTGTCCAAACAGTTATAAAAGTTGATTTTCATCATAGGTGCCCTTTTTAAAAATTATTAGATTGACGAAAAAGGACTTAAATGTTAACCAAATTTTAAAACTCTAAACTGATGAAATATTAATACAAAATATTAATAATATTAATTAATATTAATACAAAACATTACTGATCATGAATTAACTGCATCACAATGAAAGGAAGCTACACACGTGCAGGATATGTATAAGACCTGCGTAAATTTGCAAACTGCTGTTGCAGAGATATTTGCATGTGAAGTCACTCAAAAAGTATGTTCTCTGTATAATGAAAGCCTCCTCTTGCGAAGGGCATGATGTATGATCCACATCCTCAACATAAACATGCTGGTGTTTGGATCAAATTAACACTTTGACACTTCTCATGCAACAATTACCTGACAACATGCATCACTATGACACACGCGGTCTATTTTTAGACTAAACCTCTGTTTACCATCGCTATAATCTCTGTTTCCTAAGACATTCTTGCATCTGTTTTTATTTCTTTCAACAAACTGAATTCTAGCAAAACAGCCCGAGGTCACATGCAGGAGCTAAAAGCAAATATTTATGTGTGTGTGTGTGTCTTCAGTCTTGCCATGTGGAGACTCAGTGCAGGGTTTATTTATAACTGTCAATGTGTGAATTGAGCGTCTGTAGTGATTCACCTCCTAATGTGAACTTCTGTTCGTCAGAAAGAACTGAGCCAAAAAAGCTTCGCTGTTCTTAAGTGAGTAGCAGCGTAACTTGATAACCTATAATTTGATCATATTAGGGTTTAGTACTGTTATTACATTTCTTACTTTTTTTTGCTCAGAATGAAGTTATTTATTTTCTTGCATAAATATGCTGCCATTTGTGTTACAGAAGTCTTCTCTTTTTCCTATACATGCTAGACTTTCTATTTATGAAATATCTCGAAAAGCATTTTTAACAATAATATAATACTTATAAATACACTCACTGGCCACTTTATTAGATACACCTTACTAGCACCAGGTTGGACCCCCTTTGGCCTTCAGAATTGCCATAATCCTTTATGGCATAGATTCAACAAGCTACTGCAAATATTCCTCTGAGTTTTTGGTCCATATTTACATAACAGAATCACACAGTTGCTGCAGATTTGTCGGCTGCAAATCCATGATGCGAATCTCCCGTTCCATCACATCCCAAAGGTGCTCTATTGGATTGAGATCTGGTGACTGTGGAGGCCATTTGAGTACAGTCAACTCATTGTCATGTTCATGAAGCCAGTCTGAGATAATTTGTGCTTTATGACATGGCGTGTTATCCTGCCATCAGAAGATGGTACACTGTGGTCATAAAGGGATGGACACGGTCAACAACAATACTTAGGTAGGCTGTGGCATTGACATGATCAATTGGTAGTAATGGGCACAAAGTGTGCCAAGAAAATATCCCCCACACCATTACACCACCAGCAGCCCTTAACCGTTGATACAAGGCAGGATGGATCTATGCTTTCTTGT
This sequence comes from Danio tinwini, assembly GCA_903798205.1. NCBI lineage: Eukaryota > Metazoa > Chordata > Actinopteri > Cypriniformes > Danionidae > Danio > Danio tinwini. The sequence goes on from CAIGQZ010033059.1 coordinate 16,077,426, forward strand.
TGTTGACGCCAAATTCGGACCCTACCATCCGAATGTCACAGCAGAAATCGAGACTCATACCAGGCAACGTTTTTCCAATCTTCTATTGTCCAATTTTGATGATCCTGTGTGAATTGTAGCCTCAGATTCCTGTTCTTAGCTGACAGGAGTAGCACCCGGTGGGGTCTTCTGCTGCTGTATCCCATCAGCCTCAAGGTTCACTGTGTTACGCGTTCAGAGATGCTCTTCTGCATACCTCGGTTGTAACAAGTGGTTATTTAAGTTACTGTTGCCTTTCTATCAGCTCGAACTAATCTGGCCATTCTCCTCTGACCTCCGGCATCAACAAGGCATTTGCACTCCCAAAACTGCCGCTCACTGGATATTTTCTTTTTTCTGACCATTCTCTGTAAACCCTAGAGATGGTTGTGCGTGAAAATCCCAGTAGATCAGAAGTTTCTGAAATACTCAGACCAGCTCGTCTGGCACCAACAACCATGCCACATTCAAAGTCACTTAAATCACCTTTCTTCCCTATTCTAATGCTCTGTTTGAACTGTAGCAGATCGTCTTGACCATGTCTACATGCCTAACTGCATTGAGTTGCTACCATGTGAATGGCTGATTAGAAATTTGCGTTAACAAGCAGTTGGACAGGTGTACCTGATAAAGTGGCCGGTGAGTGTACATATTATGTGTTAAAATATAATACTTATAAATGCATATTATGTAAAAATATAAAATATTATACTTTTTTTAAACAAATGGGAGTATGGTCGAAATATGGGTGTTGAATAACCATCATTCATGACAAGCAGATATAATTATGCATTTTTATTCTGACATGTAGTCATTAAATATGTAAAGAATTTAGTGTTCATAATATACTTTATTATATTTATAAACAGATAAATAAAGCCTTATTGCTGACCTGAAGTGTTGAGAAAGTGTATAATATTTGAGATTAAATGAAACGTATTCTAAAAATAGCAGAATAAAAATAATTAAAGATGCGTTACGCTATAACATTAATGTTTAAATATATTTGGTCTTGATTTGTCCCACAAGAAGATAATAGTGAAATCTCTCAACTGTACTCCTCAGCATATTGTAGTGCTGTGGTTCGTTGTATGTAACAAAAAACCTGATTGTGTCTACTATGCACAGGCTTGTTTGGCCTGGTTTTTGGTGTCTTCGGGATGTTGGCTTATGATGGTGACAGAGTCCGAGAACATGGAATGTTCCAGGGCTACAACACCCTGACCTGGATAGTGGTTGCTCTCCAGGTGAGCATAAACACAAATGTTTAGATATGAGCCAGAAATTTATGGTGGTTTCACAATGAATAATAATCCAATGCAAGAGCTTTTTCTCTTGCAACACATTAATGTGCAACAATGTAAACTAATTTCTTTCCCCCACAGGCTCTTGGAGGGCTTGTAATTGCTGCTGTCATCAAGTATGCTGACAACATACTGAAAGGCTTTGCTACATCACTCTCAATTATCCTCTCTACATTAATTTCATATTTCTTGCTTGAGGACTTTGAGCCTACGAGGTACTTTTATATATTTTTTTTAAATCTTCCTGTAAAAAATATGTGCTTTAAATTAATTAAAAAGCCAGTTCATTTTAAAGGGGTCCTATTATACTCTTTTACAAAGTGTTAATTCTGTTTAGTGGGTTTACTAAAACATGTACACATGCTTGGTGGTTTGAAAATTGCATAATTGTGTTCCAATTATAATTTACATTATTAAAATAGCTTTCTCCCTAGCCCCCTAACAAAATGTGTTGTGATTGGTTAGCTGTCCCTGTGCATTGTGATCGACGAACAGAGATGCTATTTCAGTACCATACCCCTTGCCAAAGCAGCAAGTTCGATCTGTTCCTCAGTGACTGACGATGAGCCACAGAAAGACAAGTGCTTTACTTGTCAAAGATCAAAGCTTATTAGTGTTTTCAATGAAATAATGTTTGTTTTGTGTTGCAGACATTTGAATACATCAACAGTAGTCAACATTTAAAGTGAATCAAAATTGTCATAAGACAAGAATGGGTGTTGTTTTAGCACTACTTTGATGAAAGGTTTTGAACCACTTCAAATGTTGACTGCTGTGTATGTACCAGCAAAAGAAAACATTTATGGTTTGTAAAATACACGCTGATGTTTATGGAGATGTCAATTATAATTTTATTTTAAACATAGTCTAACAGTGTCTCATTTACATCAGAAACACAGTTTAGAAAACTACAACATTTACTTTATTGTAGTCTATGGTTAAAGTAAGTTAAAGAGCCATTTACCTTAATGTCATTTGTAAGAAGTTGATGAGTTTACTTGTAAATCCAGCAGCTCTTATCTCATCAGCCATCATAATTCAACTAATATGATCATTATTAAGGTGTTTAAACAAAGAAATGCTTGTTCTTACACATTTAATAATCGACAGATCACAATATAATAATAATAATATTATTATATTATTATATTGTGGAACCTTTGCACAAACAAATATATCAAGACTCACCAAGGAATATATCCCACTCGCCAACAATTCAAATTCCTGTACGCTGTAAAAAAAACATGCAGGGATCCACACAATGGGCAACATGAAAGAATTAAGTTAACTTATTAATTTTTACTAATTTAAGTGGATTGAACATAAAACAATTAAGTTGTCGCCCCCAAAAACTCAAATTGTGTTGTTTCAGCTCATTTTGATAAGTAGTTTGAACAAACAACAAACATGTTTTGAGTGTAGTAGGGTTGGGTGATGTTGACTAATTTGGCATTGTACGATGTCTAATGTGAAACATTGCGATAGGCGGCGGTGAATTAATTATGAATAATTAATTAATTCAAAACAAATTAATTATTTGTAGCCTACCGTTTCAACTACCTGACCCGCATGGACTTAGTTTTATCCATAACCAAATCCTAAATAAATAAAGATAAGTTACACAAAAATTACCACCTCTCAATCACTTTTTCCGCAGGACTCTGGCATGAATAGGCAGAGTGATCTTTGTCGTTATCATGGCGTCGACAAACTTGGCTGGTAAAAAAAGGTGCACAACCAACAGTATTTGAGGTTTTTACTAAAATTACTAAGTACAAGCGAGAAAGCGAAAGATTGAAGCAGTGTACTGTGACACACTACCTGATAGATTCAAAAGACAGAAGAGATGTTAGATGGAGACAGGATTAATTAAATATCACATTTAACAACTATAGTGAGACATGATCGAGTAGTACATCCTTGATAAACTGTCCGACGTGCAATGCTCTCTGGGGTTTTGTGCTCAAAGCACTTGCTGACTGCCTGGAGCTCAGACATGTCACATGAGCATATGCTAGAGCGCATGAGGGTGTGTGTGTGTGTGGTCATGTAATGTGCATTTTCAGTGGTATAGTGTGGAAGGAAGGCTTTTCAGAAGTGCTAGATGAAACATGTGGACGTGGATCGTTTTCGTTAGTTTCATCTTAAAACTAAGACGTATTAGTGTAAAAGGGGCCTAAGTGTGTATTTTTCACCAGCGGGTTGCTGCTGGAACGGGGGCAGGGCAGAGGATTGTGATGCTGGCTCAACATCGTGATGTCTATTGGTCATCGGCAATGGACGATGGCATCGTCTAGCGACCCAACCCTAGATTGTAGGTGACATTTGGGCCACGTAGTGATTTCATTAAATCCTGGAGTGAAAAAAATGTAGTTCAAATGAACTGTTTGTTGTAAACTGAATAAAAAAAATCTGTTTTCAGTGGACTTTAAAAATGTTTAACTTGATATATATTTTTAGACCCATACAAACTACAATTTAGAAAGTGAAAAAGCTTAATAGGACTCCTTTGAATTAAAATGAACTGAACTAGGAATCCACTTTTTGTCTTTTTTCACTTTTTTCTCTTTCCTATAACAGCGTATTCTTCTTGGGTGCAATACTGGTCATAACGGCGACATTTCTCTATGGTTATGAGAACAAACCGCCATCCAACCCAAGCCGAGCATGAAAAAAATGGATGAGGTGAAAGTGGAGTGGAACAAAGGGATGAATTGAGTGGAAGGATGGAGAATAGGAGAGGAGGCGTTGAGAGCGGGGGAAAAAAGATTGATACAAGGTTGGATAACAAGCTACGGCCACTGCTGTGCAGTGCTGAGCTGACGCACACTGGGTGAAATGCTCTGGGCCTGCTTTCAGTCTAACTCTCGTTTAGCGTGAAAAAAGTTATCAGCGCCAATCACATTAATGGGTGATGGATAAAAACACTTCATAACGTGCCATTTTACAAACGTTTCTGGATGCGCTGAGAGCTTTTTTTTTTTTTTTTTTTTGAAAATCAGGACAAAGGACAAAGTTATCTAATATGTCATTTGATCGTTATATGAGCTTTTGGATCGTTATAGTGGCCCGGAGTAATTTGCCACAAATGAAACTTGAATCTCACAGAAACCTGGCAAAGGAGATTAGGTTTGTGATGAGATTGTTGCATCACTGTATTTTTTTGTCATTATTCAAACTGCTTACAAATATTTTATGCTGTTTTAATTGACTGGGTTACTGGGATAATTTCTGTGCTGATGAAATTAAGGGAATCATGGACCTTTGGTTAATATAATGTAAACTTTTGTTATTATGGTTATCATGAAAATGATAATAACAGGGCTTAGCTGGTTCATTTGTGGGATGTCATGATTACAGACTATTTTATGGATTACCTCTGTCACCAGGCAACAAAGAATACTTGAGTTACTCCGTTATATATGCAAGGAAGTGCTTTTTTTTAGCAACTTTGCACTATGTGTGAAGCTATATTAGTATCTGTTGAGGAGTGATATGATAATAAATCAGGTGTTTAATTTAATTTTTTTTTCAGACAGTACATACATTTTCACCAGGGCAGCACAAAAGGTGTAAACGACGCATGAAATCACATTTTGAAAAGGGTACAAATATTTTTCAGTTCCAACAACGAGATGTTTTCCGGATGTTTTCATGTTTATTTGATCAGTCAGGACATTCTAGCTGCCCCACACACTGTGAAATCTCCAAAACAATAAACTATACCATTTAAGACCAGCATCTGAAATATTGTTTTTGAAGTCTGTGCATCCCGCGTGGCACCAGTTTATACAAATCCAATGGCTTCCTTGGATCCGTTTTTGATAATCAAGGAGTCACTGTGATTTGTGCAGGCGCAGGATCCTCTTTCAAAGAAGAAGAAGAGTTGAGTGTTTTCGTGCTTTTGTGTGTGGATGTGTGTTCGTTATTTCAGTAGGCAGGTCCAAGGGGTTTGCGCCTCTCTAATCAGTAGCGGTGGGAGCTGGTGTTTGCAGTATTGTTCAAATCTTTCTCTTCCCCTCGCTGGATTCCCTCAGCCCCAGGTGAGCAGAACTGTGATTTAGTTGACAGCTCCAGACATTCTTAAGCTCAGAGATTTAAGCAGTCAAGCTCCTTTCATTTCCATTGCATTGTAATTTGCATTTCAGATTGTGCTCTTAGGAAGTCTTCTTTCTTCATTTGTGCTTTTCTGAATAGCAAACCTATCTGATGGTTAGGATTTATGCTTTTTTTTTCAATTTGATTAAGTTAAGAGTCAATGCTGAATTCAGCTGTACACCTTCTAAAGTCAAACATTCAAGCACAAACATTTTCTCTCATTTTGCAATATTAGCTGAGTCCTAGCTGACTTGGAGATGAGGTTTAAAAGATAAGATGAGGATGTCATTAAAGAGATACTTCATCCAAAACTCGCGCCTTGTATTTAGTTTTTTTTAAAGAACATTAAAAGTTTTTTGGGAGCTGTTTATCAACTTGAGAATTAAAAGAAACAAATATATGGGCAAAACAAAATGAATAACCATGGCTCCTAATGTTGATAATTTTTAGGAACAACAAATAATAAATTGACTTTTAGTTGATCCTTTGGTATCAGAAGTGGCTTATATGAAAGGCAAATGCCTCTAGATTACACTTATTTTAACAAAATAAAATATGATCATGCCTTAATTTTTAATTATTTAATTAGGACAGTAAAGTCTGACTTTGCTTAGACAAAGGTCTTGTCACTTAACAGAAATAATGTACAGTATAGAATATAAAGTCATGGTGCAGTGGAAAAAGAATTAATATTGTGTATGACTCCCATGAGCTTGGAGCATTACATCCATACATCTCTGTAATGACGCCAATAACTTATTAATGAAGTCATCTGGATTGGCAAAGAAACCGTTCTTGCAGGACTCCCAGAGTACATCAAGATTCTTTGGATTTATCTTCAATGCCTCCTCCTTCATCTTACCCCAGACATGCTCAATAATGTTCATGTCTGGTAACTGAGCTGGCCAATCCTGGAGCACCTTGACCTTCTTTGCTTTTAGGTACTTTAATGTGGAGGCTAAAGTATGAGAAGGAGCACAATCCTGCTGAAGAATTTGCCCTCTCCTGTGGTAGCCTCAAGCTATCAAGACATTTGTGCTGTAATGTAATTGGAAGCACAAAATGACTTTGCAGATCTCTGGCAGGCCCCCATACTGAATGTAACCCCAAACCATGATTTGCAGTATTTGTGATGATTGGAATGCAGTTCAACAGATAATTCATTGGAAAAATCTAGCTTCTGCTACTTTTCTAAATGATCAACTAGAACAACTAGTCGAGTTATTATTTGTTGCTCTTACAACTGGGATTGACGTTTGTCAGGTTGTGTATATAAGTTGCTTCTCTTCAATTCTTAAGTCTGAGGTTTTAAGGCAAAAGGGATAGTTCATCCAGACTATCATTGTTTTAAAAGACTTGGCTAAACAGGCCAATAAGACACTGTTAAATACTAGTCTTGCTTTTACAGGTTCACAGCCTTATGCCCTGGCAGTGAACCATTGACATTTTTAAACAGTTTTGTTTGCTGAAGTCACGTGACTGGCAGTTTGACCCTATTTACACCTTGTATTAAGATGTTTTTAGGTCAAAGTGACATTTTTGTTAACACCTGGTATTTTATTGCATCTCTTGTGTCCACTTTTGACCACTTCCTGCTTTCTCTAAAGCGAGGGTCTTTGGGCAGGGCTATGGATGCACTTTTTCAGGTCTTTTAATCTATAATTGTGAAATAAACTCATGCAATGAGTTTATTTAATCCAGACTGGAGAGAGAAAAGTGTGAAGAAAACACTTCTTACAGATATAAGAAAGCTCTGATACACATTCAAAACAAGTGATTGGCAATCGGTTTGCAGCACCCGTCACTAGAAAGTCATAAAGGTTTAAAATGCAGGAAACTTGGGTTAAGCATGCAGAATTGTCATTTTGTTTTTGAGCTGTTCCTTTAAGTGTCTCTAGGGCGATTTAGAACCAAATTTCTTCAAAGGCAGCAGTGTGGATTTAAGGCAAATTGAATATTTTGATTTAAAAACCTTCAAGTTTTCCCACAACCTGCTACTTGGAGGGGATCACCACAAGTGGTGGTCCTCTCTTGGGTCTCCACATTAGCACTTGGGCATCATTAGCGTTGGGTTTACCCAGAGCGTTAGGAGGAATCTGCTCCATATGAGTCAACACTTTGGGCTGGTCCTGGTGCACCCGTCCGGTGAGTCTTGCTCGAGAGCTGAGCGGCTTTAATGGATCCACAGCAATGTCCACTTTCATCCTCCACTTTACTGTCTGCAGAAGGATCTTCTCCTGTGTGGTCACATTCAAAGCCACCAGCCATGTGGTAAAGCTTTGGTCACGTTTGATCCGTGTGAGCAAAGGCACATTGCTCTCGCTGACCGGGACGGCCCATGTTACGCTGGGGTAGAAGTTGTCATTCATGCTGACAGTGAAGCGTGAGGGCTTGGATGTGGGTCCAGACAGGGTCACAGTTTCTGTTGTGTTTCCGTACCAGGGGTAACTCACGCCATCTGAGTCGCTGATGGCTTTCACCAGTCCTTCTCGTAACTCTGGCAGCTCCCAACTTGACCTGTGAGAACGAATGCTTAGATGTTAATGCTGGCCCACTTTTGAATTCATTTTTTTTTTCTTGAAATGCGTGTTAAACTATATATTTCTGCTTAGGATTATGGAAATGTTTCTCATATAGCACAGTCATTATTATTTGTGAAGTTTTATTGTCTTTTGGATGAGACGTTAAACTGAGGTCCTGACTTTCTGTGGTCATTAAAAATCCCAGGATGTCCTTTGAAAAAGAGTAGGGGTTTTACTCCGCCATCTTGGCCAAATTTGCCTACTGGCCTCTGTTCATGATGACCTCCTAACCATCCCCATGTCATAATTGGCTTCATCAGTCTGTCTCTTCTCCACCAATCAGTTGGTGTGTGGTATGATGCAATATGGCTGCCGTCGTGTCATCCAGGTGGATGCTGCACACTAGTGGTGGATAAGGTGTCCCCACCCCCTAAAAAAAATCTGTAAAGCGCTTAAAGTGTCCAGAAAAGCGTTATATAAATGTGAGTAATTATTTATTATTATTATTATTTCTACCATAAATGTGGTTTGGAAAATTTGGAACCTTTTTTTTAAATAAAATTATGTATATTACTTCTGTGTTGAAAAAAAAAATCACCCAGTTGTTTCAATGCCGTTTGGCCAAAATCAACACTTGAAATAATAAAGGCTTCAGTGTATATTCAATTAATTACAGATAGAAAATTTAGGATAGTCAGATACTAAAATATAAAACACTAAATGCATGATAACTTCTGAAAATCTGCTGATTTTAATTATTTTTAGAGTTACACTTACTAGACTGTTGCAGCAGTGAATAAAGTATAAGAAACCCATTTCCTGTCAAATAGTTTGACTGAGGACCAGGCGTGACAAAAAGGCAGAAGCACAAATTATTAGTTATTTGCTTCTCAGTGTGCACTACAAGTAGCATGACAAACCGTGTGAAAAAAATGTCACTAAATTTGAGAACTAGTAGTGTTTTTCACACATTAATTGCAGTACATGTGGCCACGACAAAAACCTTTTTTCTATCTATTTGCGTGACCCCAATGTAATATAATATACACTGCCTGACAAAAAGTTTTGTCGTCAATCCAAGTTGTAGGATCAACAAATAATTACTTGACTTCTTGTTAATCATTTGGTATCAAAAGTGGCTTATATGAAAGGCAAATGCCTCTAGATTAGGCTTATTTTACCTACATTTAATATGATCATGTCTTGAATTTTAATTATTTATTTAGGACAGTAAGGTCTGACTTAGCTTAGACAAAAGTCTTGTCACTTAACAGAAACAATGTATAGTATAGAATATAAAGTCATGGTGCAGTGGAAAAAATTTATATTGTGTATGACTCCCATGAGCTTGGACAACTGCATCCATACATCTCTGCAATGACTCTCGAATGGATGGACTCCCAGAGTTCATCAAGATTATTTGGATTCATCTTCAATGCCTCCTCTTTCATCTTACCCCATACATGCTCAATAATGTTCATGTCTGGTGACTGAGCTGGCCAATCCTGGAGCACCTTGACCTTCTTTGCTTTCAGGAACTTTGATGTGGAGGCTGAAGTATGAGAAGGAGCACAATCCTGCTGAAGAATTTGCCCTCTCCTGTGGTTTGTAATGTATCGGGCAGCACAAATGTCTTGATACCTCAGGCAGTTGATGTTGCCATCGACTCTGCAGATCTCTCGCAGGCCCCCATACTGAATGTAACCCCAAACCATGATTTTTTTCCTTCACCAAGCTTGATTTTTTTTTTCTGTGAGAATCTTGGGTCCATGCTGGTTCCAATAGGTCTTCTGCAGTATTTGTGATGATTGGGATGCAGTTCAACAGATGATTCAACAGAAAAATCTTCTGCCTCTTTTCCACATGATCAACTAGAAGTCAAGTTGTTATTTGTTACTCTTACAACTGAGATCAATGACAAGACTTTTTTCAGGTAGTGTATATTATAATCATTTTTGTTGTTGGTTAGTGTGAAAAAGTACAATAGTTATTTTTTTATAGTGCTTGTTTTGGCAAATTGCACACAAACCAATGTCCATCAGTTTGACCTGCAACAAATCATGACAAACAAACAAACAAACAAACAAACTACGCTGTTGAATATGTAAGTAAAAAGGGATTCTGAGTCCAATAGTGCAGATGATAATTGGGGTTAATGATGACACTCATTATCAGGGTCCCAGCTGCTAGTTTAAAATGACTCAGTGTGAGAGGACGTTAATGTAGCTGGGTGTTGTTAGGTATGACCCGACGCTGGCATTTCTTCTTCAGTACAGCACCATCTGTGTCACAAAAATCTCCACGCAACCACCCGCTCGGGCAGTGATACACTCCCCCACACACATGTCCACACCTCCACACAGACAGGCCACCCCAGGCAGCATCCGAAGGGCCCACGTCACGAGTCACAGGGCTGGTGGGTGGGTGTGAGAACGTCTCCATCTCTTATTCTCCTGCGCTGGATTTATTTGTAGATTAAGCAGCGAGCACTTAATTGCATTTGCCTGTAAAACTAAACTCTGTTTAGCGTAACCACACTGATGTTTCAGAGCAGCGATTCTGTTTTTATCCGCCTCACCGCGTCTGATCCAGTGACAGGCTGTGAAACTCATTTGTGGGAGTATAAATGAAAGCAGTGACTGATGAAGGTGCAAACACTCCTCCCCTCAGGCACTGAGCTGATGTATGCATACTCTCTGTGAATATAAATCACTGGTGCACTGCACTCAAGTTATCCTGTGCTGTACACTCTTAAAAGTCTTTATTGAATTGAAGTCGTGCATAAAGATGATCGATCTACGCATAGACTGTTAATACCGATGGCTAATTACCAATTACACAGATTTGAAGAAATGTTTTTTTAAAAAAATAGTTTTAAAATGTTTGATTAAAGTTACTATAAAAAAGACATACATGTTTTATGTTTGTGTGTGAATACACTACCTGACAAAAGTCTTGTCGCCTATCCATGTTTTATGAACAGCAAATAATAACTTGACTTTTAGTTAATCATTTGGTATTAGAAGTGGCTTATATGAAAGATAAAGGCCTCTAGATTACGCTTATTTACCTAAATAAAATATGATCATGCCTTAATTTTTAATAATTATTTTAAAGGTCTGACTTTGCTTGGACAAAAGTCTTGTCACTGAACAGAAATAATGTACGGTATAGACTTCCATGAGCTTGGACGACTGCATCTATACATCTCTGCAATGACTCAAATAACTTAATAATAAAGGCATCTGGATTGGCAAAGAAAGCGTTCTTGCAGGACTCCCAGAGTACATCAAGATTCTTTGGATTCATCTTCAATGCCTCCTCCTTTATCTTACCCTAGACATGCTCAATAATGTTCATGCCTGGTGACTGGGCTGGCCAATCTTGGAGCACCTTGACCTTCTTTGCTTTCAGGAACGTTGATGTGGAGGCTGAAGTATGAGAAGGAGCACAATCCTGCTGAAGAATTTGCCCTCTCATGTGGTTTGTAATGTAATGGGCAGCACAAATGTATTGAAACGTTAGGCCGTTGATGATGTCATCCACTCTGCAGATATCTCGCATCCCCCTATACTGAATGTAACCCCAAACCATAATTTTTCCCTCACCAAACTTGACTGATTTCTGTGAGAGTCTTGGGTTCATGCGGGTTCCAATAGGTCTTCTGCAGTATTTGTGATGATTGGGATGCAGTTCAACAGATTAATTATCTGAAAAATCTACCTTTTACCACGTTTACAAATGATCAACCAAAAGTCAAGTTATTAATCAAGTTATTATTTGTTGCTCTTACAACTGGGATCGATGACAAGACTTTCGTCCTCATCGTTTAGATTTCTTAAGCCATAGATGGCATATAGAACCAATTTTTGTTTGTTCTTTAAGAAACCTTTTCGTTTCCAATTGTAAGAACAATCTAAAGAACCCTTTCTTATAATGAACCTTTTGTTGAATGAAAAGGTTCCATATGTGTTAAAAGGTTCTTAATGGAACCATCGATGTGAGTAAAGAACCTTGATATTTTTTCTTTGATGAATATGCACTAAATTACCAATTTTAAGTCATTTATTTAAATTAAATCTGTTTTTTTTTAAAACGAGACTGAAAGTTAACATTACTAACTTGTTTAAACTAGATTTTTGAAGCATTGTATTATCTATTACATGCTACTTTGCCATTTGAGCATAATTATTGTTTGTCCATATAAGCAGGGATGGGCAAAGATACATTGAAATAATTTTTTAATAAAATACCAAATATACCTCAATTTTACACGTATCAAAGTAAACTACAAAATACAGCAGCCACAACAAGTATCAAAATAAAATACTGTATTTTGAAAATATTACAAAATACTTTTACATGGGAGTAGGACATTTCTTTGCAAAACTGACTTGGTAAACAATGTTTGATAGCAACAGCTTTTCTCTGAGCAAGTTTAAGTCAGCCACTGTAGGACTTACTTGTAAGTTGTTTGTCTTATTTTCTCGGCATCTACATCAGCAATTCGTCCTAAACTACTATTATATGTGCAGTTTACTCATTCTCCCAAGATTTTTTTCAATTCCTCTTTAACTGGAAAAGTCTCAGTTTACCCCCATAGTGAACACCAGTACACCATCTTTAGCTGTTTTATATTTCTAAAGTTGGTCTGAATTTCCAGCTGCAGCACTGAGATAGAAAATGATTATGTGCTGAAGGCTCCTCATTCTGTTATTAAGGAACGATATTTTATTCCATGTAATTTCTTAAGCTAAGATGCCTAACTTCCATCCATACTTCAAGCATTGGCCACCTTCTTAAGCAATTTTCTGTTCTGATCTCAAGCCTAGGCAAATAACTGAGAAGGCACCAATCTGAGTCCGCATTTTTATGATGTCATCATGTAGATTTCTTACAGAGTATTTTACAGTATTTTAAAAATACAAGACCTTTAAGTATTGGTACAAAATATTGAGCCATTTTCATAAACCCTATCAAATGCAAATTTCAAAGTACTATTTTGTATTTAAAATACTTGAATCATAAATGCTGCCTATCCTTGCATATAAATGTTGTTTTGGTGAAGAGCAAGAGCAGTGAAAGTGTTTGAACATGCCAAGGTCTTAGAAGTGGTGTAGATAATGGCACGCTTTGTTCTAGTAAAACTTTGTAACTTTACATAATATGTATGAATCATGATTCAAATGACTCGCTTGTATTCAGCGTACAGTATATTTAGTACCATTGATTATTCTGCAACTTCACATTTTATTCCAAATCTGGCTAATTGTTTTTCAAAAACTTGACAGGTTAAAAGATAACCTAGTGTGTTTGTGTTTATATGGCAGGTATCTTTATTTGAGTTGTTGATTGTTCATAAATCATTCCAGTTTTCAAATTTACCTCGAAATGTGTCCGGTGAAAGCCAAAGAAATTAAATAATGACATGAATCAAGCTTACATGCCGAGGTCTCCATAAGTGTTGTAGAATTCCATCTGAGTGCACGCTTGAATCCAGCCCACCACCCAAGTCTCGTTTCGAGGAATCGGCGGCATTACTATCCGGGCGGAGGCCTTGAAGTAAGGAGTTTTGTAGCGGAGCACTATTGGTGAATTCTCCTCGATTGCTGTCGGACAATGGTCAATAGTTGCAGACACGTCGTAAACAACTATATTCTCGCGCTTGATTCGGGGCTTGCAGGCGACGCTCTGAAGGCAGCCCATTGCTGGAGGATGTCAGAATCAGGGTGACCAACCAAATAAGAGTGATTTTTATATGAAGATATTTTATTTTGACGAAACACGCATCAGTAAAAGCTCATGTCCAGTCTATGCGCCAAACAGTTACTCCTCAATTAATAGGCTAAATGCAGGCTACAGAAAATAAAATAAACAAGTGTCATTCAAAAGCACGTGCTTTTTTTCCAAGTCAATTGCCATTTTATGATCCACATCTTATCAAGTCGCTGACTGGTAACTCAACAACAGGTTGCAAGACCTCCGACCATCTCTTCATCTTTGCTGTCCCCATGCCTTTGATTGTCACTCGCGGTCGCACTTAAGAATCGTTTTAGGCTCCAATTTCAAACTGATTTGTTTCCTTTCAAACCCGCATGGCCTTTTGCAGCTCTTCGCCCTTTCATACGTTTCTTTCTGGTCCGAGTTTTCATGTCACAAACGGAGGCAGCGCAAAACAGTCAGGTGTGGCGGACGGCTCGCCTCGATAAGAGCTGGTCGCGATTCTGTTTTCCTCGACTGATGTTTGCGCTTTCGAAACGGCAAACAATCCCAAAGTAATACATGATTCACGACAGATGAGAAACCGTGCGAAATAGTGTTAAACAACGGTTTGTTGATGTCGATCACATCACATTTGACGTTCCGTTATAGCGTTTACTCCTTCAGTAAACACAAGGCATCCACATAAACACGCAAGGCGTCCAGATGAGATTGCTTGGATAAATATAAAAAACGTGCACTGTCAGAAGGACTGTTACACGGCTAAATAGAAACAGTGCTCATCTCCGTTGTCAGCGCGTGCACGCTCCGCGGTCGCTGTTCGGTTGCTGTGGTGCTGAATGAACGGTCAGAGGCGCGTGGGAGTTCCAGAGCACGTTCAATCCTGCTCACGTACTGTAGCTCTTCGTTCATCTGCTTGGGCTTTTCGTCAAACGGAGAAAACCTGTGCGTTGCACTAGGTTAATGACATAAAAGAATGAAACAAAAGGTTGTACCTGTTGTTGTTTTTTATCTTAAAAAAACTTCCTTTGGTGGTTTGTAAGTCTTGTTAATGCTTGCAGTTATGCATATGTAGGCTATTAAACGAGGCTTAATTGTCTTTATTCTAATTTAGACTTCTGTGACAAAGTGTTTTTATAACATACATAAGGCATAACCAGATCTCAGTATATATATATGTATTTGTTGTTATTATTATTATTATTATTATCGTTTTTGCAGACATAGAAAAACAAAGAACAGACAGGCAAACCCATCATGAAACAATAATCTGTGCAAAAATGTCAAATAAACCTTAAAACAAGAGAAGTCGACATACAAGATAAATGACCTACTAAAAGATACAGCAATGGATGTAAAGACAGAGAGAAAAAAACTTACAAATATTCTGAAATTAAGCAACACTATTAGTATATGTGTTTTAGAAAAATAAAGACTGGATGCCACATTTGAGCAAATTTTGCAGTTCCATGAATGGTATAACTAATTCTTTCCAAATGTAAAGTGGAGGTGAGTCCAAGAAGCCAGTCAGAAAAAGAGGCCTAATATTTTTCTACCAGAAACAATAGATACCAATTTAGCATACAAATGTGGGCCACTTTAGGCTGTTATGCGACACTGGTGGTCTTCCTTTGGCCCAGACAAAATGAACGTGAGCCTAAACTGGCCCACTTGTACAATGGCAAAAGGGTGCCAAAGTTTCCAATTGATGTATAGGCCATTTAAGGCAAAGATTTGGCACTTGTGGAAAAATGTAATCTGTATGTGAACCTAATGTGACTCATGTGGAAAATGGTAAATTTGGCCAAATGTCCCAAAAGGACAAATGTCCCACGCTGCAAAAGTCAATTTACATGATTTTACTGCAGTAGGGCTTTGAGGAGGTATAAATTAAGAGAAATGTAGAGAGATGTGTGATCCAATTCAACTGTTTTATCCCGGTTATAGTTTCTCATAACCATGGAGGCCAAAATCGAAAGCGAATTTCAATTAATTGCACACCCTTGGTTAATAGTATTACAGTGAGCTCGTAGTAAACTTGACTTCATGCACGTGTAGGTTAATAAGGGTCGATTAAATAATTGGTAGGGACATTTCAGTAATTGGTGGATATTGGTGGGAACACCAATTCTTCACCTTTGACAGATAATGATATTTTACGCTGATTCATCATGCATGTCATATGAAGTTCGAATCCTAACCCTATTCTTTTCTAAAATCCCTGTGGGAGGAAAAAAAGGAAAACTACTTCCAGCACAAACACTCTAAAAAAGTGCCAACATCTATACACTCTGTGGAATCTGTGTAAATATATTTATGATCAGGATCTTTAATTCAAAAATTATTATGTTTGTTGGAATTTTTTAAGTTAAATGCACCACAAAAACACAACAGCCCTCAGCAGTTCACCTTTAAGAGCATGATATAAAGTCTATCTTACCTCTGACATTTAGAGATACATTTTCACTTGCTGAATTGAAAATAATAATTACTTTTTGCAACTTTGATCCATAATGCTTGCCCTCGTCTATTGGCACAGGGGAGATAATACAGTGCCACAGACAAGTTCCGCTTCTTAATTGATGGCTTTCTATGTAACCATGACATCCAGCATAGATGGACTGTCGTCATTAAGGCCGATCTTGTGTCAAATTTATCCATCAGGGAAACATTACAGTGTAAAATGGCTGGTATCTGGTTCTGTGAATGGGAGGTCAGAAGAAGATTATTGTAATTAGTAAATCTGAACTCACTCAGGAGAGAATAAAGGAGGGAATAAACATGTATAGGTGTGAGTCAAATCAGAGATTATTGGCATGTTTTCCATTTGTAAGTTCCTTTAATGCATAAAAGCATCTGCTATATCTGTAAGTGACTATCTGTACTGACAGTTTTATTTTAAATCCTAATGAAGGATAGAGACCTTCAATATTCACGCATGGAGGTAAAGAGAGAACATTTAAGACAGCTTACTTAATTTTGCTTGTAAATGTGACTTGCATATAAAATGTCTCAGATATTTGCCGGCCACTTTATTAGGTACACCTGCCCAACTGCTCGTTAATGCAAATTTCTAATCAGCCAATGCAACTCAATGCATTTAGGCATGTAGACATGGTTAAGACGATCTGCTGCAGTTCAAACCGAGCATCAGAATGGGGAAGAAAGGTGGTTAAAGTGATTTTGAACTTGACACGGTTGTTGTTGCCAGATGGGCTGGTCTGAGGATTTCAGAAACTGCTGATCTACTGGGATTTTTACACACAACCATCTCTAGAGTTTACAGAGAATGGTCAGAAAAAGAGAAAATATCCAGTGAGCGGGAGTTTTGTGGGCGCAAATGCCTTGTTGATGCCACAGGTCAGAGGAGAATGGCCAGACTGGTTCGAGCTGATAGAAAGGTGACAGTAACTCAAATAACCACTT
This sequence comes from Danio tinwini, assembly GCA_903798205.1. Lineage (NCBI taxonomy): Eukaryota > Metazoa > Chordata > Actinopteri > Cypriniformes > Danionidae > Danio > Danio tinwini. The sequence goes on from CAIGQZ010033059.1 coordinate 16,094,515, forward strand.
GTTACAACCAAGATATGCAGAAGAGCATCTCTGAACACACAACACTTCCAACCTTGAGGCAGATGGGCTACAGCAGCAGAAGACCACACCGGGTGCCACTCCTGTCAGCTAAAAACAGGAATCTGAGGCTACAATTCAAACAGGATTGCCAAAGTTGGACAATAGAACATTGGAAAAATGTTGCCTGGTCTGATGAGTCTCAATTTCTGCTGCGACATTCGGATGGTACGGTCAGAATTCGGCATCAACAACATGAAAGCATGAATCCATCCTGCCTTGTATCTATGGTTCAGGCTGGTGGTGGTGGTAGTGTAATGGAGTACCAATTGAGCATCGTGTCGATGCCTCAGCCTACCTGAGTATTGTTGCTGACCATGTCCATTCCTTTATGACCACAGTGTAGCCATCTTCTAATGACTACTTCCAGCAGGATAATGTGCCATGTCATAAAGTGCGGATCATCTCAGACTGGTTTTTTGAACATGACAATAAGTTCACTGTACTCAATTGGCCTCCACAGTCACCAGACTCAATCCAATAGAGCATCTTTGGGATGTGGTGGAACAGGAGATTCACGTCATGGATGTGCAGCCGACAAATCTGCAGCAACTGCGTGATGTTATCATGTCAATATGGACCAAAATCTCTAAGGAATATTTCCAGTACCTTGTTGAATCTATGCCACAAAGGATTAAGGCAAAGTTCTGAAGGCAAAAGCGCGTCCAACTTGGTACTAGTAAGATGTACCTAATAAAGTGGCCGGTGAGTGTATGATACGCATATTATGCTGATTGTTCAAACTACTTATTTAAAATGAGTTGAATCAACACAATTCTTGAGTTTATTTGGGGACAACTTAATTTTTTATGTTCAATTCACAGGAATTGTGTGGAAGCCAGCATGTTTTACAGTGCATGATATCATGATAATGTTACGTTTTGGCAAATTGGCCCCGCCCAAACTTCTGCAGAACCAATCATGGTGCCACACACTGTTTTATCCACCTTATTTGCACATGCAATACTTTAAAGTATGCAAGAAAGTTCGACTGGTGTGTTTACATGAAGAGGATGACTTTTATGACCTATACTGCAACCAGCCACCAGAGGGTGATCAAAATGTTTTGGCTTCATTTTTCAGGATGTGTGAAGCACATTTGAGTGACGTTCCAATTAAGAGACTGCATCCTTTGAAGGTCGCATTAATAAGAGAATTGCATCATTGTGTTACAACAAAGCCTGTTCCAATTCAAAGGCTCCTTCAACTGCAAGCTCAATTGCAGTTTTAATTTTTTACGTAATGAAGAATAGATGAAATGCAAGCTGGTGATTTTTAGAGAATATGGCAAAAGGCTCACCCTGTTCTTTTGATATCAGTGTGAATACACAGTAGAATGTTTGAAAGAGGGAATATTGACTCCTTAGAGGGATTTTTTTTTTTCATCTATTTTAGGGCTGCACAATATTGGAAAAATCTAGCATTTTGATATTTTCTTATTTTGCAATATATATTGCCATATGAATTCAATTTCACATAACTTAATGTCTCTATTTGAAAGACTTTATAATGTTAGATCGATTTGGATGATTCTGCAGTGGTAGTGAATCTCCATAAAATCTAATAAACAATCTCTAAACTTTTTGGGGTCCCCTAACACATTTTCGTTGGTGTCTGTGCTATTTGCAGTGCATTTCTGTATTTGCATGTGTTGTGAGTATTTTCACGCATAACAATTTATAAATACAGTCAACAAAAATATACAATTGAAAAAGTGTTTGATCATTTTCCAAGTCTAACAGTATTCAAGTACAGTAACTGAATGATGAAGAAAAAAAAAGTCTATCAAATTAATCGTTGTTAAAGTCACACATGGTACAGTTTATTATGCCTGAATGCTTTTAGGGTCATTATACAGTCCCAATCATCAAAAACACATGCAAATGATGAATTATAATACAAACTCAACATTGCCTATGCTCACGATGTCACTATTGCGAATGATAACATTGCGATATCGATGCTGAAACAATATATTGTGCAGCCCTTAACTTTTTAAGCATTTAGATTATTTTTAGTCTTATTTACTAATTTTAGCTTAAATTATTTCTCTTATTTATTTATTCTTTTATCAAAGGGATTTTTTGAGAGTATAGTTGGAAGTGTGATTGGATTCATGTTGGCACAATGTGTAATTTAAAATTTTTCAATTCTGCATTGTATGTTTCACAATGTATCTTTTTGATGGGTGAGCAGGAATTGGTTTAAACAAAGACAATCTGTAATTTTTCATTCTGCTTTGCGTACTGCTATATGTGGTCTTGTTTAATATTAATAAATAAAAATGGGGAAAAAAAAGAATATGGCAGATTAAACCCTTTTAAACACTTTTAAATATAAATGGACCCAGTTCAGTACAAAAATTTTCTGTTGCTTGTCAAGATGTAGGCTATGGATAGATTGTGCCATTTTATAATACTGGTTCGGCCTTCACTGATCAGGTATGCCTTGATAACTAATCATATTACAGCTTTTACTTTATTGAATCTCTGAGTTGTCAAACTGTCAATCGTTATAGAATGGGTATGAAATGTATCCTGTATGCTGCAAAATTGTCTTCTCTTATAAAACAGCATTTTCCCAAATTAATCTAATGAATTTAAGGGCAAACAGTTCTTTATTCATAAAGTGTGTTTTTATGTTTGAGATGGTTGTAGGTTTTTCTTCTAAAAATATTCATTAATTCAATTCATTAATTCACCAAAACATAAAATAACTTTCCTGAGCACTTTAACACCAAATGTATGGTTTTTATTATTTTTATTAATAAATTAAATTTTTTATTTAGTTAGTTATGATCCAAAAACTGTTAGCATTCCACCTACATCTAAGGGCCGAATTTGCATTTACCAAATTATCCACCAGGGGGAGACATTGTTTCTGAGAAGCCTGAGTGTATCTCTTAGTAATTTGTTATAGTGTGCTTTGTTTACACACTTTCATTTTTTGGGTTTAAGGCAGAAAAATATTTAGTTTCAATGACATTTTAGAGATTCACATTCCAAATTTTCTGTTTCACAGTATATCTGGGAGACAAAATGACAATGAAAATATACTGTGTAAGTGAACAAGAAGTAGTAAAGGGAGGAGGTAAAAATCTTAGTTCAGTTCTCTTCTATCAGATCATGCTTCTGGTGGAGTGGATTAGACCTCAGACAGAAAAAGGAGAGCCTTTCAGGCAGCCGGTTTGTCCCATGGCCCAGTGCTAATGGACAAGCTAAGATGGGCTGTAATCCTTACATGGGTGGGTAAATAATCCAGCCCTGCTCTTTCCTATGCAGAGCAGGTCTAGAGCGCTTTAGCACCTATTTAAACTGTGTAATGTGACTCAGAGGAGGGACAAGCATGAGAATCCTCCTTTAGTAAACAACTAGACACAAAATCCGTGTAATCTAAAGGAAACCAGGGCTGAGGTGTAGAGAAGGAAAATTCCTAAAACATTTAATGTTGTGTTCAGTGGCTTGCTTGGTGTCTTTTAAGGTGATGGAAAGTGTGTGTGTGTGTGTGTGTGTGTGTTGGTGGGTAAATTGTGGGAGGAGCGGAGAAGGTGAGGAACTCATCAGAAACCTGTTTGAATCTGACCTTTCTGCTTTAATGAAATGTCATAACGATAAAAGACGAGAAATGTGTGTGTGTGTGTGTGTGTGTGTCAACATAGGGCCAGTTTGTGACTTTTATGAGAATGTGAGCCTAGTTGTGTACGTTTTATGCTGTCTTCCACTTTTTCCCTCCTCTCTCTCTGTCTTTCTCGATGTAATGAAAGGTTGAAGATGCTGAAGCTCCATCTCTCATCACTATTCAATGCTCAGCTCCATCGCAGATGCCTGGAGACCAGGACTCCTGCCAGACTGTCAGGCTAATTACATTCAGTCCTTTCACACTATTCAGAGTAGTGTTTGATAATTAACATTTTCTGAGAAGTAGAAGAAAATATAACATTGATATGGATAGTTAATCTCTAGTTGCATGTTGTCACAGCTTAAAAAGTGATGCTGTATAGGAATATATAGGAGTTTAGCTTCCCCAAAGAATCTTTATGGTAGATTGTTCTTAAAATAACCTTTTTTTCTTAGTTTGTAAAGCTTTAAAATAATCTAAATAAACCCTTTCCACTATAAAGAGCCTTTTATGGAATCATAAAGTTTTATGGATGATAGAAGTTCTTTGTTGAACCATTAATGTCAATAAAGAACTTTTATTTTTAGACGTTTTAATCAATGCTTTTTATTGAAAATATTTATAATGTCTCCTATTTCAAATTTTAAAGTCATTTTTCTTGAAATTTAACCAAAGTTTTGTGAGTTTTTTTTTCAGGCTATGAGCAGCGTAAAGACAAGAACAAGTGTCTGTTAAAAAGATAAAACTGGGAGAAGACAGAAGGCCCTTTTGTCTTTTGCAGTCGTCTGTCTCTCGTCTCAAAGTCTTGTGGTCTCACTTGCGTCACATGGTGGGTCTGACCATTTTGTATTGGTCCATTTTTTGTGAGATTTTCAAGCTCAGATTGATTGAGAATATACAGTACATTATGATATGTTTATTGCACCTTTTACTTAAGTGTCTTTAGCATGTAACTAATTTTTGCTGTGCTTTAGGATTCCTATGAGTAGGGCTGCACGATTCTGGCTAAAATGAGAATCATGATTTTCTTTTTTTTTGCTTAAAATAAAGATCACGATTTTCTTATGATTCTGTAAAAGTAAAATAAAGTTTAATATGAGTGTTATAATTGTTATTTCTCAAACATATGGTTAAAAAAACAAAAATAATAATATTACGCCTATGTTTATAGGTCTACTATTGATTAATTGGTTAAACTATTGGTTAAGTGCTAAATTTTGTATAGACTTGGAACCGTGGAAATGAATAGACTTGTTCTGGTCGTTTATCCACAGGATTACATCAGAATACAACTATTCTCTCTGTTGTAAACAGTGTGTCAGCTCACATGTAATTTCATGGCTGCGAATACGTCATTACATGAAGACAGAAATAACATTTTTGGGTGAATTATTAAAATACAATATGCTGGCAATACAATATTTATAATTACCTTATAAATACAATATGCTGGCTCTTTCAACACCATTTGGAGGTGTGAAGACTTGTAAAACAGCCTATCTGCTTCTCTCCTGAACTTGAAAATATAATTGGCTGAATCATAGAGATGCTGGAGTAATATTGTGTGGGGGGGTCGAATCGAGATCACAATCTTTTTTTCGATTGATCATGCAGCCCTGCCTAGGAGCCTCTAAAAGCCTTTTTTGGTGCTAAAAAGATGCAGACACATATCGTCAGTTGGTCAGCAGTCTGGGCCAGCTAACACTTCAGGAATCTCCTGCATGCTCAGGTCAACAAACCCACCAAACCAACAACCCCCCAAAACCTACAGCAAACGACATGAAGATTCAGGTAAAAACATATTCATTTTGAGTTTTCTAAAAGCTGTTCTTATTATATCTGTCAGTGCATTTAACATGTTATGATGCAACAGATGTTTATGATTTGTCCCTTGATTTGCCTTGTACAAACAGAGATCCTATAGGACACAGTGGAGGATTGCTGACTCATGTTGAAAGAATCCTGCCTCAAAGGTAAGACCCTTGAGAAAAGCACTGAACCCATAACTGCTCCCTGGACACCTCAGTAATGGCTGTGTGTTCACTACTGTGTGTGTGTATCACAATACATGGCCACATGTCACTCATACTCACTTAAAAAAACTGTCAAATTAAAATTCAGTCATCATTTACCCTCATGTCATTCCACACCCATAAGACTTTTGTTCATCTTTGAAATTCAAATGAAGATATTTTTAGTCAATTCTGAGAGATTTCTGTCCCTCCACTGAAAGTGTTTTTGTCTGAAGCATTGTCAGCAAATCATTCATTTAGAGATCAGAAAATAAATACATATCGACAGAACCATCTAAGTCTTCTACATAGATGGGCTTATTTTATACAAGAAACCAATTTAATTTAGGCTTATAAATGGTGAAATGGTAAACAATATTTAAAGCCTTTCAATTTGTGCAGAGAAGCTGCAGCATGCTTGCTTGATACTCAAGAGCCAATGACATTCAGTCTTACATGTCACACAGTTTGAGCTTCAGCAAGAACCAATAAGGTTGTTAATTGATTCAAGTAATAGGTTCAAGTAAGTTTTGCTAAGCAGTTTTTTTTACTAACTGTTCAAATGTTCTGAAGAGGGTCAAAAATCTCTGATTTACTTAAAAATATCTTGTGAATTTTTAAGGAGGGCGTCACAATGGCGCAGTGAGTAGCACAATCGCCTCACCGCAAGAGGGTCACTGGTTTGAGCCCTGGCTGGGTCAGTTGGCATTTCTGTGTGGAGTCTGCATGTTCTCCCCGTGTTGGCGTGGGTTTCCTCCGGGTGCTCCGGTTTCCCCCACAGTCCAAAGACATGCAGAAATTTACCATAGTGTGAAAGAGTGTGTATAGAGGTTTCCCGATGATGGGTTGTTGCTGAAAGAGCCATAATCCATATTTTTATTAGGATTAATAGACGTGCGTTAATAAAAAGACATCCAAACAAAAAATGGATTAAAAATAATTTAATAAAGTAAAAAAATATATATAAATGATACAATTGATCAGAATTTAATTACAATAAATAAAAAAAATTAATTAAAACAAATAAATACAGAAAAAGAGATTTTACAAGAACATCTATTACTACTATATTAGTATCTTACTACCCTTTTACAATGTAAAAAATGGTCATATTTCCACTTAAACTATTCTAAGCCACTGGTTTAGAACAGAAAGTAAAAAAGTTCAATTGTAATTTTAGTAAAATACATGACTTTGTATAGGATTTTTTGTCAGACCAAAAAAAGACAGGTAAGTTTAATTTTTGGTAATGAACTGACCATGTTTGTTTTAGTGAGCATGAGTTCTCATCTTCATGCATGGCTGCAGACCCTGAGGCTCAAAATCACTTCAAGCGCTGTCATTAAGAGTTTGTTGATGAAATCAGCTGATGCATGTTTCTAAAAGGATGTGCATTCAGTTGCATAATTCATGTTCTAATCTTTATTTTTTGCATTGTAGCTCTGTAAAATCACAATTATGTTCTACATGATAATATACTATGCAAATACAAACCCAACAGTCAACTTTATCAAATAAAATAAGTGTAGTTAACTCAAAATTGACTGAAAGTTAATTCTACTCATTTGAAAAGAGTTTTTAACTCAGTGTTGAAGGTATTGAGTTAATTAAATACCTCTTTACTTAAACCTAAATGGAGTAAGTTCACAGTACTCATAAAGATTTGTTTTTTTTACTCAAATGGTTTGTAAAGCAATCGGTTTCCTCAGATGGTTTGAGTTGCCTTAACTTATTGAGTTTTTTACAGTACTAAATTGGTTAGAGTTCTCTTTATTTATTGGGTTTTACTGTGCTCAAATTACTTTGTTTACTCAAATGGATTAAGTTCACAGTACTCATTAGGATTAGTTTTTGAACTTAAAGGGTTTTTTGCAATCGGTTTCCTCAAATGGTTTGAGTGACCTTAACATATTTATAACTTGTTTTAGCCACAGGATATACACAAAAAGGTCATTTAGATTTATTTTTTTTAATCTGCCAACTCTGTCTTGCATCCTCACACATTTTGAGCTTTTATTTCACTATTTATACTCTCATAAAAAAGCAGTTCCTCACAGTAAAAAACAAACAAACAAAAAATCTTATAGTTCTGATTCTCTTTAATTTTGAGTTTATAACTTGCAATTGCAAGAAGAAAGCAGAGCAGTGTGATTTAAAACTTTTTTTCATGGCAGTAACAATCATTCATAAGTTTTAACTATATGGAAGAGCCAAAAGATTTAAAGAATTCCTCACAAATTTTGTGAAAACATTTTTGAAGTTGCCTAGTAGTAGTAGTAGTAGTAGTAGTAGTAAACTTTATTGAAATTTGTTATGAGCATCACCATATTGCTGCAGACATTCCATAAAAACAATACAAAATACATTAATTACAATAATTATTATGCTAATTAAGATAGACCCTTGTTAAATAAACCCACTGAAACTGGTACAAAGGATTTCTTATATCAGTTCAATCTACACTTAGGGACTCTATATATTTCCTACCAGAGGGAAGCAGTTCATAATGTGGAAACAAAAAATGAGTTGGAGCATTCAGAATCCTGATTAAGGCCACAATTCCCTTAGTGATGTAGTGATATCAACAGGTGTGTGGAACGATTTACTTTTAGGGTAGAGTAAATGACCACTTTCAGATCAAATAAACACATAAAACAGGCAAAAATAACATAAACACATTAATAAAAATGACAGCCAGCATGTTGTTGTGGTCACTGAAGCATCAAGAGCTACAGCAAATGTTCCTGACAGTAGCTCTTTGCTCAGAATGTCAGTGACCTGTGTGTAGTGAGCCCTTGTGCGAGTGCTCTACTAAGTGTGTATATGCTTTGTGTCCTTGTGTGTTTGTGTGTGTGTGTGTGAGAACCATGTTGGAGCGCTTTAGCGAAGCAGCGTAGCGTGCAGTACAGGAGTGATGTGGGCTGAGCCGACCTGACCGAGCCCCGGCCCTCCGCTAATCCTGCCGTTTTCAGGAGCCCTGGCCCGTACTTGATGAGCTTGAGTAAGAAAAGGGGCAGCTCTTTCTCCCTCTCGCTTTTCCCTCTTTCGCTCCCTCACGCTCTTTCATTCTCTCTCTCTTTTTCTCATGCACCCCCCCCTCTCGAACCCCAGCCCTGCCTGGAGCCAGTGTGCAAATGAATGAGTTCCAAGTGTTTACTCAGCAGTTCTGTCTCTCTCTCTACCGATTCCTTCACATCTCTCTCTCTCTTTCTGTCTGCTCTGACAGATCGAGCTGAATTTCAAATAACTTCTAACATGGAATGGTTCAGCTAGATGAAAAGATTAATGTTAGATGTATTTATTTTATGTAGTTGTGTTTGGAACACCTAGGGTTAAAGTTAAAAACCTGTCAAAACCTGTTAGTTGTTAATCGTTCGTTGTAGAATTTCCTTATTATATGCAATGAAAACCTGAATTAATGGGAGATTTCATATCACTTTACAGTACTGTTAAATGTACTGCATTTACACAGAATACTTCATATTTTGATTTACAATGAAAAAGATACAGTATATTGATGTTCAGTGGATAGATGGCTCACAACATTTTTTTAATTAAAATTATTCACTTTTCTATCAGCAGTTATGTACATTAGGGTTTTATATGACATATTATTCACGTCTGTTTATGCATTATTTTAGTATTATGTTCTGCCATGATGATGTTTTGTGTTTGTGTGTTTGACACGCATTATATGGACCATTTATACATGGCAATTAGTATTAATGTACTTCAGTTGACAGTAATGTGTTGGACTTTGGTTTAATATGAGACTTTTTGGCAGTTTTGTTTTTAAGGTGCTCACAAGTCTGTTATAAAGTGAATTTTAATAATTGTATTATTAATGTTGTTTTTTTAAGTATTTGTTGTTGTTGCTTTTAAACTTTTATTATAAAGCAACCAAATATAGCTGTCTTTATTTATTTATTTATTTTATATATTTTTAAGAATGATGACAAATGCACATTTTTGTGCACATTTGCATAATTTAATGTGCCTAATGCAATGGCCTTCATACATTTTAAGTTTTAAATGGACAGTTCACCAACTTATCACTAACTCATGTCTTTGCACAACAAACATGGGTGAAATAGTTTTCCAAAACATGCAGTTTTTTTGTTTAATATAACATTTAGTTTAAAAGCCATTCAAATATCATGTTAAAAATGAATAGTCGTTCATTTAGTCAGTCTAACACAGAGATGCCCAAACTTTGCCCCATGGTTACCTTTGATTTGGCCCTCCATCCTATCTGAGAAGAGAGGAAGGATGATGGGGATGATTTAAAGATTGTCATTTCTAATTTAATGTAACTTTTATGTGTTTATTTCATTGTTAAACTACAGAAAAAAACAGCTAACTGAAATTAAATGTTTCAATTTAAATGCTGTAATTTAATTTAACATGTACATACTGTCACCTGACAGATAGAGGACAATGCAGAGACTTTGGGAAGCAAATCAAGGTAAAGGCAGATTCTGCTTGACAAGTGAATTCAGCATTGAACTCCACTGTGTTATAAATGTGATTGCTTATGTTTTTATTGCAATAAGTTGTAATTAATTAAGTTATACTGCATATAGTTAATATGATTCAAAGTGATGTTTTCTATTTATTTTTAAATATTTTGAAATAAATTAGTAAATTACCCATGGGAAATTGAATGTAAAATAGTTTGGGATATTTATCGTCGGCCCTCTGCTTTCAATGATGCTTGGTTTTTGGCACTACCTACGAAAAAAGTTTGGGCATCCCTGGTCTAAGACATCATGAAAAGCTACCTTGGTGCTGGAACAAACTTAATTTATTGCCTGTACTTGTTTGTTTTACCTTTTCATAGTGTGGTTTAACCTCAAATTCAAAACAGCATTAAAAACACTTTTTCCAACAGTAAGCATGTTAAGTAAAGAATCATCATTAGATTTTTTTAATGATAGTCAATACATTATGCACAAAAAAGAAAAGAAATTAAAGTTATATTACACTTAGGTTTCTTTTTATGCATGAAACCTTACAGACCCCTATATAAAAGAAAAAAAAAGTAAAAAGTTTGAAAGGATAAAATAGATCAGAAATATAAGAATTGGCAAATTTTCTAAGTTTACTATCTTTAAGCATCCAAATAAAAAGTTTCAAGTCACTTTCATTTCATTTTCCTTGAGGATGCATATAAATCCAGGGGAAACATTAATTTAATCCAGTATGACCTCAAACAAGACCCTTATATCCTGCACCATTATATTCACCTTTATACAATGCATATTGTACATACAATGCATGTTGTGTGTGTGTGTGTGTGTGTGTGTGTGTGTGTGTGTGTGTGTGTGAGAGAGAGAGTGTGAGAGTGTGTGTGTGTGTGTGTGTGAGTGTTTGTATGAGTGAGAGAGTGAGTGAGTGAGTGAGTGATATAAGAGAGTAATATGATGGGGATTACGGTGAGATGGCCGGCCTGGGGCTGCTGGATATTGGGAGGAGGGGCTGTTTCCTGGCTGTAGCCCTTGTTTGTCTGCCTGACCTGGCAGCACTCGGGGCAGATCCTGCTTGGATACAACTCTGATCCCACGCCTGTCTGAAGCTGTTAGCCAGCCGCTCTGTTGGGCTAGCTGGGCTTAGCGTGTCTGGGCACAGGGAGGGGCATAAGCTGGGGCCGCCGCATGCTTTGTGCTTGGGTAGGGGTGAATGCTGTTCTGGCTCATGACTCTGGTCTTATTCATCGCACCATTTCTTTCTTATCAGTCAGAGCTCAGTACTGTCTCTCCCGCTGTTTTTCCCTCTAGTTTTACATCACTTTTTCTTGTTTTTTTTTTAGCTTTTTACAATCCAAACATGCAATTCAAATCTGAAAGTTTGGAAAACTTACTTTTGAGGTGACTTTCTACCTTTTGACCTTCTTGTAGATCCTTGCGTTGAAAAGCAAAGCCCTTGTAATTCCCTAATAGGCTTAACTATTCATTTTCAGCTGAAGAGAATTTGTGCATGATGCTGTTGTCTTTCTGTAATTTGATCAGTAAAAGCCTGTGATGTGATGCTGTTTTGGCGACCGTCACTGCATAGTCTTATTCTAGAGAATAAAAATAAACCAGTGGTATTTGTCTAAGATTCTGTAAAGCTTTCACAGCTCAATTGCTGTTTTTAAAGGCTTGTTGTTATTTTTCAATTGGTGGATTGAGAGGTAGTTTGGGAAGTCTGTTATGGCCTTTCTGTGTGTTGTTTCTGTGCTGGATACACAGTGAGTCCTGGGCAAACTATGAGATGGACAGAGCGAGAGAGCGAGAGATCAAAGATAGAGTTTGACTGAGCGGCTGCTGTTTTATTTGTATGTTTCTGTGCTGTTTAGTTTGACCTTGTTCAATTGTAGATTGAATTAGTTGGTTGGCGTTTTAAGTAAACTCAAAATTATGCAAAAATGACAAACTGCTGAAAAAAGTTTATTGCATTTTTTACCTTTTTAATTAGGAAAAATGTAAATATAAAACTAGATTCTAAGATGTTTATAACATGGTATCAAAAATAATTATTGTTTTCATATTAAACAAAAAATTGGTCAATGATTACAAAGTTGATTTGTTTCAACTTTTAAAACTAATGCTTCCTTAAAATGAAATCTGGCAGGGATACAATATAAGGACTATTTTTGGTTCCCCAAAGAACTGTATGAAGAACATTTGAATGAACTAAAGCACCTTTTTTCAGTGTTAAATAAACTTTAGAATTAGAGGCGTTCCAGAGATGATAGGCTAAAGACTCTTTGTGGAATGATTGATACCAATAAATAACCTTTATTTTTAATATATAATTTGTTTTTGCTCTTCAGTGTTTGGACTTTAAGCAATGAAAATTAAACCACACTTAACTGAACTAAACTGAATTTAACTCTGAAAACTGGACTGACATAGTTTTAATTTCAGTTTACTAGAACTATGTTAAGCTGCTTTTACACAATGTACATTGTAAAATGGCTATAGAAATAAAGATGAATTGAATTAATAGTGTAATATAAAGAAATACCTTCTCATTGAGGCTATAGTTAAAACAATATTTAGACAGGTATTTAACCTCCACCTCTCCAACCTTTCCTGCCTAATCCTCTCACTTTTAAGACCCCCAAGTAAGTGGAGGAAGCCATTATGTAAGCCACTTTGCCTTATCTGATATCTAACAATGTATATTCCAATTAAGCTCTCAAGTCAGTAGTGCTTCCATTGTGTTTATCTTTGAATGATAAAATAGGCAACTATGGATGGTATTGCATGTTTTAATGTTAAAATGTGTGTGTGTGTGTGTGTGTGTGTGTGTGTGTGTGTGTGTGTGTGTGTGTGTGTGTGTGTGTGTGTGTGTGTGTGTGTGTGTGTGTGTTTTATTATGTTTTTTCTAAATAAAATAATATAATATAATTAGCTTTGTTTAGAGATATTTTGTTGGTCACCTTTAGACTTTCAGTTGATTAGAGGTGATTCATGCCACCAAGTTGTTGGAGTAGGTGTTTGCTTAATTTTTCCTATTTTGATGCTTTCCAAAAGACATTCTACTGTGTAATAATAATGTATAAGTAATGTTTGAACATGTCAGCTCTTACAAATCAAGGTTCTGCACATTTTTATTTACAAAGAACCATTCCTTACCAAGGTTCTGTAGTGGAGACCAGTTCCTTAGATGTTTAAATAATAGTTCTTTTGCTTTGTAGAACTGTTCACAGCGTTCTTTGGGGAACCAAAATAGGTTCTTTTATGGTATCCCTGCAAAACAAACTAACTAAATGAATAACTAAGTAAATAAATAAATAAAAACAAAGAAAGTAAAAGGAAATAATAAAGTAAAAGAAAAGAAAATATATTTGTGGAATTGATACTCTAATGGCCATAGTTTCAATTGCATTTGCTGTAAAAAAATAAAATAAAAAACTATTGCGACCGTTACAGAATTTAATTATTTTATATTTTCTATGTAATTTATTCTTAACTTTTGGTATGTGGACTATAGGCAGGTTAACCAACGATATTCCAGCGCTGATTTTTCTGTTCTTGCATTCTTTGTTAGTGAGGGGAGAACTGTGTCACCCAATCAATCGTCACGAGGCGACCCGTGTCGTCACACTGCCCGCTCTATAAAACTCCCCCCGTCTCACTCACCTGGTTAGACAAACACCTCTCTAATCGACAGCTGAGGGTACGCTTATTTTACTATTAATGCCTGTTTAGTTAGGGAAATTTCAGATTATAAAATTCTGAAAGTTTAAAAGTTAAGCTATAATAGACAACTTTTATGAATCTTGCAAACTTTTCATATTTCACGGGCATGTGCAACATGACGGCAGAGTCCCAGCACTCACCAGCCGAGGCGGCCAGTCCAGTGGTGGTGTCTCCCAACTTGAGTCTGGACTCCCCGGTTCCTCTTCCACCACTTGCGCTCAACCACCAAGCTCGAACCAAGGATGGCATTCTCATCAAAGCTGAGCCTCAAGGCAGCAGTCCAAACACAGACAGAGAGGAAGTTGTTTCATTGGGTCAAACCGAAGAACATCTGCCCGCCACTGGCAGCCGGCGGAGGAAAAGGCCAGTGCAGCGAGGTAAACCTCCATACAGTTACATCGCACTGATAGCAATGGCCATCGCCAATTCACCTGAGAGAAAACTCACCCTCGGCGGCATCTATAAGTTCATTATGGAGCGCTTTCCATTTTACCGCGAGAACTCCAAGAAGTGGCAGAATTCCATACGGCATAACCTCACCCTCAATGACTGTTTTGTGAAAATCCCCCGAGAGCCCGGTAGGCCCGGGAAAGGAAACTATTGGACGCTTGACCCTGCCGCTGAGGACATGTTCGACAACGGGAGCTTCTTGAGACGGAGGAAGCGCTTTAAGCGGACTGATGTCAGCACCTATCCAGGTTACATGCAAAGCTCCAGCGCTTTTACGCCCACACCTATGGGTAGACAAGCGTATCCCAATACCTTGTACCCGGGTGTGTCATCTGGCTACGGGTCCCAGCTGGCTGGTTCTCCGCACCCGGCTATGCTGCATCACTATCAAGCATCGGCCGGGGTCACGCAGGGTCAGGCTAGGATGTTCAGCATCGATAATATTATTAGTCAGCAGACAGTGATGCAAAGTGGTGGAGATCTCAACACGCAGTCTCTCGGCCTGGGTGCGGGTGATTTGTGTACCATGACCTCCAGCTGCTCCGTATCCACCTCTGACCCAACCTGCTTTCAGACACAAGCGATTAATCCCACAAGCAACATGCTGAACAGGAACGCTGGATCTCTCGCTTCAAATATGACAACCAGCTACACGTACCCGTCTCCGACTTCGCCTTCTCACCTGTCTGGTGTGACGCAGTCCAGCTTCTCCCCTGGAGGTTCACAGGTGTACTGCTCAGGGAACAGGATTTCGCTGCCGCCTGTGCGTTCTGGGTCCTGCGCAGACCACACAGAGCCCCTTTTAGGTATCTCTGGGCCAGCGATGAATTCCTACAATAATTCATACATGAGACAAGCCAATTTTGCATCCGGACTGGAGCGATACATGTGAAAACTCGCGTTCAGCTGAATTTTACTGGCCCCGACACTGAGTTCTTGTTTTTGCTCTGTAATATAAGTTATGTAGCCTACTTGGCGGAATTGTGTGAAAATATACTTTATGTAAAAATGAACAATTACAGTTTTGTTAATGATATGTAGTTTGAAACATTGTTTGGCTATTTTATAGGCCATATATCAGAGGTAAAATGCAACTCTAAACAATGTAAATATTTTAAGCAAATAAATATTTTTTTGTGTAATACATTTTCGTTTGTTCTTTATCTTGACATTTAAAAAAACTATTTTTAAATAAATGCAGCAATAATAATAATAATATAATATTGTTATTTTTTCTGCATTTATTATTTTATATATATTTTTATATATTTACTTTTTTTATTACTGCATTTATTTAATTATTATTATTATTATTATTATTATTATTATTATTATTATTATTAT
>CAIGQZ010033059.1:16137942-16151516 GCA_903798205.1 Danio tinwini
TACTACTACTACTACTACTACTACTACTACTACTACTACTACTACTAATAATAATAATAATAATAATAATAATAACTGTGAAGGAATAATTTTAACTAACTGTAATTTAAAGATTCAAATCCTAAAATGTAAACAAAATACACACTAGCTAAAGTACCATTAAAATATTTTTTTATTTTTAAGTTTAAATTATTATTTTTTGCTTGTTTCTTTAAAAAAATTGTGTTAAATCCGGTAGAAATAGTTCTTTAACCCCGTTTACTGCCCCACCAAGAAAAAAATGTCGCTAGTTAACACACTCAATGCATTTTTTTCAAAATATCCCATAATTTGAAATAAAATATCAATCTCTACCAAATGGTTGATATGTCGGTTTATGGTAAAAGTACTGGAATTAATACATATACTATGAAAAATCTGAAAATATGAAGTGTAAAACCAATTTATTAAAAAAATAATTAAAATAAAACATTTTTGAATACTAAATCATCTTTATTTTCTTTACAATAAAACCAAAATCAAGAGTAGTAGTGCAACAGGATTATGTTTGTTTGATTTATTTATTTTTTTGTAAATTAACAATGCTGTGTGTGTAAACCATTATTCTTTAAATAAAAATGTCAAAATATGCTCAATCATTTGGTAGAGCAGGCAGTAAAAATGTTTAATGTAACAAATTGCATGAAATCATGTTTTACTGAAGAAATGATGTTGCAGTTGTTCTTTTATTAAGTTAAAGTAATGGAAAACCCCACATTGCCATCATTTTTTTTTACAGTATTATGCATGCGAGTGTCAGTTTTTTGTGTTGACGTAGCAGTAATTTAAAGAGGCAGTGCAGTGAATGAATGAGTGTGTGTGTGTGTATGTGTGAAGCGGATCCTGTTGAGAGTATTTGTGTACACAGATGCAGAACGAGGAGAAAGAGAGCGAGAAAGAAAAAGAGAGAGAGGAGATTGGCCAATGTGTTAGTGTGGAGAGGGCAATCGAGGGGATCGTCTTCCCCGCTGGCCCTTGCCTGGCCTCAGCCGCGGTTCTCCAGGGGTCCCTCAGTTCCTTAGGAAAAACATTTCAGCCCCTCTCACCTCTGAACCCGGCCCTCGGCCTGTTTATCTTGGCTGAGCTGCCTGACAGCTTTACTGATGTTACATACAGCCACACAGGGATTGAAGGAAAGGGAGATGGAGAGGGAGAGACAAAGAAAGAAGGGAGGAAAAGAGGAGGCAGAGTTGGTTTACCCAGATCCTAATCGCCACGTTTCGGAGCCTCTTTTGGAGGTCTCGTTCATCAGCACTCTTCGGTGATGCTGGAGTAGAGGAGGGACAGAATGAGACGACGGAGAGGAGGAGTCTAGACTGAAAATGGGAGAGAGTTGTCCAAAATGCTGAATTGAAATTGAATTCACAGGATGAATCTTGATATTTAATATCATGTTTGCCAGCATTTATCTAAAGTGTGAGAAGGAAACTTTAGGTACAGATTAGGGTAACATTATTAGCCCTTCTGTAAAATGTTTATAGTATTTATTCCCCAAGGGATGTTTAAAGGAGCAAGGACATTTTTACAGTTTTTCCTATATCTCTTTTGGAAAAGTCTTGTTTCTTTTAGCTTGGCTAGAACCTTTTTAAATACATTTTAGGGTCAGTATTATTTGAAGTATTTTTTTAATTGATTGGCTACAGAACAAACCACTGTTATCAAATACATTGCCTTATTAAATATATAAAAAAATGTAATTAAATATTAAATAATTAAATATATTGCCTTTAAATTGCACTAAGCTGAGTATTTTGTATAAAATATACTCGAATGAAGTAGAGAAAAAATTAAGTAAAATAAAAATAAATTAGTTACAGTATAAGAAATTAGTGGTTAAAACGATTGTTTAAAAATGTGTTGAAAAAACTTCTTTACTAAACAGAACTTTTTTTATTCTAATATAATAATAATAATATTTAAAAAATCAACATTAACTTTATTTTCCAATTAAACTACATGGCTTCTACAATGGTTAGTCCTCTTAAAGCCCTTAAATGTGGTGTAAAATTATTTAAAAGACTGAACCGGGTAAATTGGCCAGATACAAAAAATCTAGACACATAATATTTCAGTTAATTTTATTGTGCTGTATATGTGAAATATATATAAATGCGTGTATTGACAAATATGCACATCACAACCCCTTTTAAAATGACAGCAGTATAAATGTCTAATGCTAACTTTGTCCATTATTTTTATCAGACAAACCAAAAAGGTTACGACACTGCACTTCTTTTCTAACTGCTTGTAAATTCTGTATGTATTTAAGTATTTTTTAAATGAGAGATTACCTGTAGTTCGGTTTGCCTTTGCGGAGAGGGGGAAAACAGATACTGCCCCAAATAGCGTGAAAAGACACATTCTCTTGCTCAGATGCAGAATGCAGCTCTTGTTTCAGTCGACTTTTGTCCATTTGGTGTGTTCATGAGAAGCCTTTTGGTCCAGACGAGATCCAACGCAAGGCGACAACACAATTAGATTTCATTGATGCTAATTATTTGACGTCGACTTGGTGTGCCCCGGCCCTAATGGCCATTTGTAAATGTTCATTACTAACCTTTCTATGAACATGATTTGATTATAACTGCAGATCAATAATGAAATAGCCGTTTGAAAAAGCCTACTGTAACGTCTGCGATTTATATAAAATAAATAAATAAATGCAACATATATGAACACATACAGTGTCTTACAGTCTCCGATATGTTACCAATTACACAAAAACTACACACAGCATTTAGTCCTCATTTTGGTTCAAAAACAACACGCAACATATAGCCCACAGTCAGGGTAAATCTCTCATCTGTATCCTCTGTTAGAGAGTAATTCTGTCATTCCGAGTTCACAATAGCCAAAAAGGCAATGATAGTAGTTAAACGTGGCAGTTTATTCATGTTTTAGGTTGCTGAAAGGATCATTTGCTGCTTAGTTTTTTCTGGCTTCTCCTTTGTTTTTTCATGCTTCACTCTCATGTTTGTCCATTTCTGAAAGGATCGGATGTCAGAAGCACTTCAATAATCACGCGCACTTTATTATCATCAACTCAAGAAATTCATTATTTCAAATTTACACGCACACGAGAGCTCTCTGGAGAAAGTGAAACCACTCACGCTTTAGACAGCCTTGTAAACAACTACGGTGCACAGGGTAGATTCTGCTCTTCTTCATGGCTTTGTGGCTGTTCATCAAGATGATGACAAGGTTTGTTTAAGCTTGGGTCAACCATGGCTCGTTATTATATAAATATATTTTTACGATGTAATGTCTCGGCTGTTTATTTAAAAATGGCGCTTCTTTTGTTTTCATTCTTCTGGCTTGTGCACAAGCTAGTGACGTAGCTCTATAAACCAATAGCGTTCAGCTGCGCATCTTGCTGCACCTTTTGGTACCCTTTTGTTGTGCTAGGTACCTTTCCGAAAGGGTACTCAAAAAGTGGTATGGTACGGTTCGCTTTTAGGTACCTTTTGACAGTGGAAACGGCCATAAAAGCGTACCGAACCAAACCGTACCACTTAGTGGAAACGGGCCATAAGACTAGTCATGTATAGTTTGAGTTGCTTTATCTTTAGATGACTCATGAACATTACAGAACAAAATGTTTTTTTCTGTATTATGAATATTTTGTAAGCATTTGTTTATCAAAGAATGGTAGAGAGTCTGAGAAAATCCTGCATCCTTTTGGTTTTCCTGGCAAAATTTCCAAAGTCTTTCAAATAGAAGTCAATCTACATGTCTATGAGGCACAGTAGAAAACAGGATGCTCTTTGTTTCTACTCTGTCATTTCTGTTTCAACTAGAAAAGAATGTCAAGATTCTCAGCAACCACTTGTTTAAAAGTTTAGGTCTGAATTTTTGATGTGTATTGTAATTCAGTAAATTCCCCTTCTGAGCGTGATTAATTTAGTTCAAATTCAGGAAGAGCAGACTTAAAATCTAAGTTTTTGTTCAGTCCAGAATTTTCAGCCTGAGTGATTTCTCTAAATGTATGTGAACATTTGTCTCAGTCAAATGGAAGCCATTTGTATCCAATTCTGTTCCATAATGCAAACTAGATTTTTTTACGGCATGTTCTTGAGCAAAGAACCCAGCAATAGGGTTGGTTTGCTTGTATTTGAAATGGTTATTTTGAGTGGACTTAATGGCATTACACTGTGTTTTGATGTGGTTAGGTACAATAATGTTTACAATTGTGTTTGATTATACTTTCATTTGTTTGGTATGATTATGTTCGGTTTGAAGGTGCTTAGATCAGTCTGGTATTTTGGTGTTTAATTTGGCGGTTTATGATGCTGTGATGGAGTAATGTGATGTTGTACGGCTTGGATTTGTCTTGGGGTGTGTTCGCTTCTTCAAGGCATTGTTGCTTATGCAGCTGGACAAGCTGTAATAACACAAACACAACTTAGCACAGCACTGCAGGTTGTATTAGCGCAGATCATGTTTCCCACAGCACAGAACCTGACTTGTTGGACTACACCGCAATTACTGGGGTGATTAATCACCTGAGACAGTGCCTTAACAGATGTGTTTGTTTGTCAAAATGTTTGCTTGTCTTATTAGCCCCAGTGGTCACCCATGCAAATCACAGCCCTGTGCGTCTCCTGTCTAACAGGCTCTTGCATGGTTGGGATAATATGGACTGGCATTATTGTTTTTGGGCTATTGCTCAACAAATCTTGAAATCCAGCGGGTTAGCAGATTACTGCAGCCATAAGGGAGCGTAAGGGTGTAAAAACATCCAGCGCACGAATGTGACACAATCCAGAACATAGTTTTCATCCCCTGCACTAACATTCAGAATTAGAAAAGCGTGCTGGCATCTCTACTATATGAGTTTTCTTGTGTCTACAAACTAAATCACTCAAAATACTTTAAGACATTATCCATGCTATAAAACATTCTGTATTATTTTTATGATATCATCTGAATGATCTATGCCATTTTACAGCAGGGCTGAGCAACTTATGCTTCCTTTAGAATTGAGCTTAAACCAAACTGCTTTAAAATAATCCTAAATACCTTTTTTGGTTAATTTAAAAACTTTACTTTTTTAAGGTTCAAAATCGATCAAAAGTATGATAAAAGCAAACATTTTACCAAATCTTCTATAGCTAATGCAAGACTTGACTATCAAAATATATAAAAAAAAATTTATTTAAAATATTAACATATTTATTTATTTATTTATTTATCTATTTATCTATTTAATTATATATTTATGTTGAGTTTTAGGAAATTTATTTAGAATGTTTGGAATTTTATTATATATTTTATTAGTTAATGTATGTTTCAGCCTGAGACAATAATCTGCGAATACATGTCCCAATTTAATACTTGTTGAAAAAAGACCAACTTGTTATTTACATTTTTATTATTCTACAAAAAAGCTACTCTTATTATACAGTTAATTATTAACAGTCAATTTTAATGCAGGATTATATAACTACACTATAAGAGTACACTGCAAAAAATTAAGTCAATACAACAACAAAAAGCATGATCTTTATGCACTGACCTAAAATTATTTGAGGAATACAAAA
The DNA here is from genome assembly GCA_903798205.1 of Danio tinwini. Classification (NCBI taxonomy): domain Eukaryota; kingdom Metazoa; phylum Chordata; class Actinopteri; order Cypriniformes; family Danionidae; genus Danio; species Danio tinwini. Next base: position 16,143,522 of record CAIGQZ010033059.1, read on the forward strand.
ACATTTAGTTGGGCTAACATAAGATTATTAAATTTCTAGAGAGGTGAACTACTCTGTAACAAAACTTTTAAAATTGTGCCAACTGAACTTTTTTTTGTCTGCAGAACTGGAATGCCTGAAGTTGAGTGAACAAAATAAAATATTACAATTTTCCTTTTTTTTTCTCGTGTACTCAACTTTATTATTATTGTTATTTTGGGGGGTTTTCACCTTTAATTGATAGGACAATAGAGAGTATAGACCGGAAGCGTGGGGAGAGGAGAGAAGGGAAGGATCGGCATGGGACCTGTGTCAACGTGAACACCGGAGTGCCATGTGTCGACGCACTAACCACTACACACCATTGGCGCCGACATGTACTTTACTTTTGAAAACATCAGCTGCACTGACCTAAAATGTCGGAAGTTGAGTAAACAACAAAAAAAAAAACTCTTTTGGAAATCGGTACTAAGAAATAAAACATTATCAGAACAAACAAACAGTTTAGGTGAAAAAAAAAGAAAGAAACTAAAACAAAAAGACAAATATAAACTAAACATTTATTAGACACAGAATTGGAAAAAATGTAATGCTTCACAGGGAAAAACAAGACTCCGCAAAGAGTCTGTGTGAATGAGGTGTCTTTACAGTCCTAGTAATCAGTCCATCATGAGCTTCCAGCAGAAATGAATTATAGTTTAAGCATTTGATTTGTCATTTAATTATTACAGGTTTTTAGGAGTTTTTCCATGAAAATTAAATATCAGATACATTTAATTTCTCATTTGAGAATGCATTTTGATTTGATCGTTTGAGCATTCAATTTATCATTTGAACAGTTGTTTTGAAAGTTCAATTTATTATTTGATATTTTTAGGCATTAGAATTTTAATTTTGTTAGGAAAAAACTTACATAAATATACAAAACAGTTACATAAAAAAAAACAATCCCCCCACCCCCCCCCCCCCCCCCCCCCCACACACACACAAAAAGAGAGATAAATTACAAATGAAAAATAATTTTGAATTACATTAGCATTATTGCAGTAGTGTTTTGTTGTTGTTGTTAATAATAATAATGACATTAATGTTATTATTAGTGTTACTATTATATTTGCCATTGTTGTTAGGGTTAGAAATACTATAACCATTATTTCTTCAAGTGAGGAGGTCTGAGATTAACTCATCTTAAAGTGACAAGTTGGCAGAAGCTTTTTTTGGGGGAACTTGCAAAGTTTTGCTCACAAACTAATCTTTTTAACTTTTGATTTAGGTTAAGTAAATGTGTTAAATGAAGTTGTACAGATATTTTTTTTACAGATTTTTGCAAAAAGTAATTTCAACTTTTTTTTAAGTTGGATTTTTTACAGTGTATATAACTAAGCTATTATTGTATACTAAACATGAACATCAGTATCTTTGCCATGTTAAGAACTTGAGATCAATCAGACACAATTCTTTGGTCAAACTGTTTAATCTCATAATCATGGAAACCAAAATCATATTTTTGAATGTTTTAATCACAATCAACAGGCATGTAAACATAACATTATCACTCTGACTAAGACTGAAGTACAGAAATGCTGTGCATTCTTCATAAAACTTCATGAATTAACTCTGTCACATTATTCTTAAGATTACCTTATCACCTTATTTTTCATGTAGAGCGGGTGCTGCCATTTGTAAATGTAATGTCTGGCTTCCAGCGCCATCCACTTCCAGTTATTTTTAGCAGTACAAAAAAGCAGCTCCGTTTGCTGCTTGATACTGCTGTAATGAATTGGTATAATGTATTTTCGTAATTATTAACAATCTTATCAAGAAAAGAGCAAAAAGAAAGCAATGCAGCAAAGATGACTTAACCGACAGATACCAGACTTATGATTGACTCAAGACATCCCTACACTGTAAAAAATAAATCTGAGAAATTTACATTAAAAAAACGGCAGCTGTGGTTGCCAGTATTTCTCCGTTAAAAATACGGTACAAACCTTAAAAGTAATTTCTTATTTTTACAGTAAACTACCGTATTTCATGAATTTATAGAGGTAATTTGTCTGTAATTTGAACTACCGACATCTACACATCTTTAGTTACACAGATAGACACATTAACACAGGCATATGCAGGTAGAGATGAGAAAGTTCATACATAATGACCTAATGCTCATCACAAACTTTTACCACAAGCAGAAAAGTGTATCAGTGTATAGAAGGTGCTCAGTGTCATTCACACTGCTACTAAATGGTAACATGCATAAAATTAAAGTCATGAAATAAGCATTGTTTATCAACATTAGATGTAACATAAATCTCTAATGTACATAACTGATGGGGAAACAACTAAAAAGATCCTTAGTAATGTCAACAAAAAGCATAAAAAATGATGTACCATGCAGGGAATTCTGGGAAAGTCAATTTCAGGTTATTCGCTGTATATATGAAGGGAACTTACTGTTAAACAGGTTACAGATTTTTACTGTAGCATATTACAGTTTTTTACCGTTGAAATCACAGCAATTTTTACAGTGTAGTATACTTTGCATTTTCTTTTATTCTTTATTATTCTGGTTTTTATACTATACACACTTTATATTCTGTATCCTGATCATACCCATATCCCTAAAAACATTTATTATGATTTATAACTTAACAAATCTTCAGATACTATATCCTTGTGAGAAAGCCTGCACCCCCCACCCCCACCACCACCACCACACACATAACATATTGCAGTATATTTTCCATGAGGTCATCTATACTCTTAGGACGAATTCCTGTCATACTTTTACACAGTGCATTCACAGCTAAATCCTCTAAGCAAAATTTACTCAGTTCAGAGAGTATCTTCCCCCTCTTTAAATAAGGGCAAACAGGTTGGTAATAAGTAAAGCTGCTGTTTGTGGAGTTGCTTAATGATCCTCTGCTGAGATTTTGAAATGTATTATATTACAGCTGAGTTCATCTAAGGCTGTGACTGAAGTCAGATGTAGTTTTGTGTTTCTGTTTATTAACAGCGGGTGTTCATCATCAGCGCTCAATCATCACCTTTAATCCTTTTATTGTTTCATTAACTTGAGTAACTTTAACTCAATTTAGAGAAGGGCCAAATACTTTAAATTCAGTCATTTGACAGAGCATTTTGCTGTGTTTTCACTCTAAACTGAACTCTAAACACAAAAAAATTCACAGTTTTACATGTTTTGTGATTTATGTTGTTTTTTTTTTCATTTATTTATGCTTTATTTATGCTCCAACAACTTTTGATGTTAAAAAAACAAAAAACTTCTATGGACATTTTTAATAGTTTGAAGTGATATATTGCCTGGATTTGTCATAAGTTACAGTATAGTACAAAAAACCTGGTAACAAACTGCCAGTGCTTTTTTTTTCTGGTATTTTACAGATTTATTTCTCTCTATATTATTTCTTATAATATATTGTCAATAAAAGTCACTTTGTTTAACTGCAGAGTTGATTTTTCAGCATCAAAAATTGACAGAGATCAAGTTCCAATAATAAAATTTGTTCATTCATTCATTCATTCATTCATTTATTCATTCATTTTTATTCGGCTTAGTCCCTTATTTATCAGGGGTCACCACAGTGGAATGAACCACAAACTATTCCGGCATATGAAAACCCTTTCAAAAGGGTACCTAGCACAACAAAAGGGTTCCAAAAGGTGGAGCAAGACGCGCAGCTGAACTCTATTGGTTTACAGAGATACGTCACTAGCTCATGCATAAGCCAGAAGAATGAAAACAAAAGAAGCACCATTTTTTAAATACACAGCCGAGACATTACATCGTAAAAATATATTTATATAATAATGAGCCATGGTTGACCCGAGCTTAAACAAACCTTGTCATCGTCTTGATGAACAGCCACAAAGCCAAAATGAAGAGCAGAATCCACCCTGTGCACCGTAGTTTATGAGGCCGTCTAAAGCGCGAGCGGTTTCACTTTCTCCAGAGAGCTCTCGTGTGCGTGTAAATTTAAAATAACGACCTTCTTGAGCTGACGATAATAACGTGCGCGTGATTATTGAAGTGCTTCTGACATCCTTTCAGAAACAGACAAATACGAGAGAGACAAAAGAGAAGTCGAAAAAACAAAGGAGCAAATGATTCTTTCAGCAACCTAAAACATGATCAAACTGCTATGTTTAACTATCATCATCGCCTTTTGGACTATTATGAACTCGGAATGACAGAATGACATCGTCTAAAGCTTTCTGTCGTACACCACGCTGCAGTGAAAACGCAAGCCTGACAAAGGTGACCTATACTGACCCGTACTGTACCGTATTACTCAGTGGAAACAGGTCATTGTAGCGCATGTCTTTGTACTGTGGGAGAAACCGGAGCACCCAGAAGAAGCCCACACGAACATGGGGAGAACATGCAAACTCCTGACCTCTTGATGTGAGGTGCTAACCACTGAGCCACCGTGCAGCCTCAATAATGCAATTAATTAATTTGCATTCATTCATTTATTTTCTTTTCGCCTTAGTCCCTTTATTAATCTGGGGTCGCCACAGTGGAATGAACCACCAACTTATCCAGCATATGTTTTACGCAGCGGATGCCCTTCCAGCTGCAACCCATCACTAGGAAACACCCATACATTCTCATTCACACACATACACTATGGACAATTTAGCTTACCCAATTCACCTGTACTGCATGTCTTTGGGGAAACCGGACCAGCAGGAGGAAACCCACGTGAACGCAAGAAGAACATGCAAACTCCACACAGAAATGCCAACTGACCCAGCCAAGGCTCAAACCAGCGACCTTCTTGCTGTGAGACGAGAGCTCTACCCATTGCTCCACCGTGTCACCATAATTCAATTTATAATTGTAATAAATAAATGAAAAACACGAGTGAATCATGACTTGTGGAACCTCTTAAATAACAGATTACCTGTCATTTTTTACAGTGCATTGTACAAAATCCTAAACAGTATATTGTATTTTTCAAACAAAATTTGTCATCTCTCCTTCAACCACATACATTCAAATTATGTAGGCTTTGTTGACAGTATTCTTACATTGTGTCGTGCATTAGTGAAAGTATCAACCCTGCTGCTTAACATTCTGCAGCATAAGTTATAGCTTCATCCATCCTGCTCTTTCGGCTCTGCCTGCCATCTCAGTGGAAACACTGCGCTACAGTACAACAGCTGTGCGAACAGAGGTTGTAAGGGTCAGTCGCAGGCTGAGAGAAAGATCTGTGTAGGCCTGTCAGTAGTTACATCGATTTTAACATCTGGCATGGCCCTAGAGAGAGAGCGAGGGCAGAGAGAGAGAGAGTTAAATCGCTCTATGTCATAGCATTGACAGCCTAACCCTGTCTGACCTTTGACTACTGCTGTCCTTCACTCTCTAGCAAACCAGGACATTAGTCAGCCGTGGAATCTCCCTTTCACCTTCACTCTCTCTACATCTGTGCTCAGAAGCAGTGTTAGTTATTTTAAAGATATGCTTAAACATTAAGAGGGAATCAAACTGTGAATTATAGCTTTAGTTTAACCAAGGCCGCTGTGTATATGCTATTTGTTTTCGACTTGGACGCACAATGAACTGTATTTACTGCAGTGCTGTTCAGCTTTGTTGTGGATTTAAAGGCTTTAATGTTGTTATAGAATAAAGTGCTCCACTCACAAGTCATAGTATACAGTATTACTGTGTGGCCTTAAACACCCAGCAGAAATGGCCTTAAACACCCAGCAGGTACAAGACGTCAACATAACGTCAGATTGATGTTGTAACCCAACGTCGTGGGGACGTTGCATTTTGTTTGGAAATGAAAATCGGATTGACGTCAGAACCCAACATCAGGGTGACATCAGTGTCCAACATCCAACCTAAAATCAACCAAATATCAATGTCCAATGATGTTACAGCTTGATGTTGTGTGGACGTTACCACTATGACGTCTATCAAATGTTGTATTTTGGTTGCCATACCTGAGAAATAAATGTCAGTAATTGACATCAATATGATGTTGGTTTAAGATGTTGGCTCGACGTTGAATTTTGGCCACTTTTTAAAATAACCTAAAGTCAAACAAACATCAACGTCATTTGACGTTATTATTGGACATGAAATAACTTTGTCCTTAGACGCAGGTTAAACATTGAATTTTGGTCACCTGATGTCACAACCTAAATTTAACCCAATATTAACATCTAATGACATTGTGTGCCTGCTGGGCATTGACTAATTGCCCTACAGAATGTTACGTTTACACACATCCACAAATTACATGTTAAATGGATCAGCTATTTACAGCTTAATACTCACTACTTACTACTGAGTACTTTTGAAAGGTCTACTTTTTACTCCTAGTTTGAGTAATATTTGCAACATATATTTATACTCCACCTGCACTACATAGTGCAAGTAATAGTACTTTTACTTAAGTATGATTTTTCATTATTCTTTCCACCACTGACTAATTGTATGAGAAAACTACCAGAGGCATTTCCGTTCTGTATTTCACACATATATTTATCAGAAAAAAAGTGGATGGATTTACATTTTTGAGCTGAAAATTTTTGAAATATTAGTTATTTGGTAGAATAGACTTCTTCCAGTGTAGAAAACCAATGTAAAATTTTGTCTGAAGACAAAAGTCGTACAGGTTTGGAATAGTATGAGGGTCAGTAACTCATCACAGATTATCGGACAGATAGAGAAGAAACCCTGCAGTTCTAATGATAACAATGCATGGGGCATGTCTTGTATGGTTTAAACCTTCAACAGATTTTCAGATTTCCACCTCAGTTCTTTACCCTATACCCATTTATTAGTTTAGTTGAAGTATTATTTAGAGGTCTGCAGGGGTGTTTTTGCCTCAGGGGTGTTGGAATGGCAACAATCAGATCTTCCTGGTCCAATCCCTCTTGATAGTAACTCTGTATGTTTGAGATTTATGCCAAACTACATCTGATCTTGCATAATAAAACATTAAACTCTGGACCGTCTGTTGTTGCACAGGTATATTTTTGGCTAAATGTTTTTTTATTGCCAAAAAGGATTAGTAATATGCATTTCTATGAATTTTGTTGGTTAAAATTTAAAGCAATTTTTTTTGAGTATTTACTTTTTTTTTAACCCCCAGATTTCAGATATTCAAACAGTTGGTCTTGACCAAATTTTGTACTATCCTAACAAACTATAGATCATTATCTTGCTATCATGTCATGATTAAATCTCAGTTTACAAAAATTGACATAGCTTTTGTGGTCCATATGTGCTCCTCATCAGAGCTTAGAAGTTCTAAGCCCACAAAGAGAAAAAGAGGACATAGTGTGAACAAGTCAATGAAATATTGAGGAAAAACATAAAGGTAAAATGATCTGATCAGAACTCAGATTATGAGTTAAATACAGGCGAAGGAATCCTCTTGCTTAAGCACGCTAAACACAGACACCCCGCTTGCACATGCCAACTGGCCCAGAAGTGATAGATGAGCTGAAGGGAAAGCAGGGGGGTGGAGGGGCATCAGGAAGGGCAGTAACTACAAGCTAGGAGACAGAGCATGAGAAACATTAAGAGGGCATATTGAGGCCAACCTGGGCTGTACAAAAGAGCAAAATCACCAATTTGATAATTTAGTAAGAGCCATATTGAGAACAGGACGATCTAAAGCGGCACATCTGCAGAATGCATTACAGGGAGTGCAGTGCATTGGTGTGTTTTTTTCTGCCTGCTTGCAGCAAAGCCGAGCTCAGGTTTCGGCAGTGTGCGGCGGGGGGCCGTCTCCTGTTGACGCGTGATGATTTAGTCAGGTGTGAGCGTGCACTTTCCAATTTGGGGGGAAATAAATTAGAAGTGATTTTTTATGAGGACTGTGTCCCAGTTCCCTGGCTTGCAATCCACCCCTACTGTGCACTGTCAACCCAACTGATGTGTTTATAAAGAGAGCTGAGGCTGGACCTCCGGGATCTTTCTATAGCGCACACACACACACACACACACACACACACACACACACACACACACAC
>CAIGQZ010033059.1:16151526-16161909 GCA_903798205.1 Danio tinwini
ACACACACACACACACACACACACACACACACACACACACACACACAAACTTCAGCTTCTATTGCAAACCTACACAAACACATGCATTTTGAATAGACAACTGATAAAATAGAAAAATAGTTAATATAGATGAGCTGCTTAATATATTTGTGTTTTTTTAGATTACTTTAGCAAATGATTAGTGTTCAGAATCATATTAAACACACTATGGATCTGGAAATTTGTAAAGATTTGGGATGTTTAAAATAACCCCATGAACAAATTTAAAATTTTGACTGTTTTTATTTATTTGTACAAATTATGTTAAATTATGCTAACATGAAAAATAGCAAATGGATTCTCAAATTCGTGTTCATTTTTTGATTTAGCTTTCTACCTAAACTGTTGTGTGTATTAAAAATGGTAATGAAAAATGTAATTATATTCAGGTTTTGAAGGCTGTCTTAAACTTTGCGAACATGAAAAATAAAACATTTAACATAATTAAATATGCATAACTAAAATTAAGTTTGTGTCTATATATATATACTGTTTAATAGATGGCATTTTTATGCTTCCTAATACACAGCTGTTTTATTGTTGCTATATTGAAACAGCATTGCTGTTTTTACTAAGAGTTTAAGTTATTTTTACTGAGAAATGTCAATTTCTTTTGTAATTATGTATAATTTTCTTAATTTTTATGAATTTGTCTGTGCATTTATTTATATTGGATTGCGCAGTGAGTAGCATAATGCAACACCCACACAGCAAGAACGTCGCTGGTTCATGCCCTGGCTTGGTCAGTTGGCATTTCTGTGTGGAGTTTGCATGTTCTCCCCACATTCGCGTGGGTTTCCTCCTGGTGCTCCGGTTTCCCCCACAAGTCCAAAGACGTGGTATAGGTGAATTGGGTAGGCTAAATTGACTGGAATGTATGTGTGAATGAGTGTATGGGTGTTTCCCAGTAATGGGTTGCAGCTGGAAGGGCATCCGCTACGTAAAAAATATGTTGGATAAGTTGGCAGTTCATTCCACTGTGGTGACCCCAGAATAACAAAGAGACTAAGCCAAAAAGAAAATGAATGAATGAATTAATTTTTTCATATTGTTTATATGTCAACTTGTGCTAATTAAAAATTAGAAACATTTCCTTGTTGGTTGCCTTAAATTAAATGGGCATGTTTATATTTCATTTTGTTTTATTTAGTTTAGTTGTCTCATTTATCCATACTTAATTTTTTTTTTTTTTACTATTTTTGGTGTGATGCATGTCCTGGGCATATTTTTCCTCCCCATATGTTGCTTGCTTCTTCTCACTGAGAATTTCCGTAAATCAAGATAAAGCCATAATTGTACCATCAAAGCTGGCAAAGGAAAAGAACATTCTCCCTCACTCTTTTTCTTTTCCCCAGTGCCGCTTGAAGACTAATATTTTTGCAGAGGAGGCTGCAGCGAGTGGGCCGAGCTGAAGGAAGCAGCCCGACTGAGCTCCACAGGAGGCTGTGCTCAGGAAACCCAAACCCTCAGCGACCCCTGACCTTTGCTACCGCTGCAACATCTGCACCAGAGAGACCAAATTAGGAAAAAAGACGAGTATGAGGAACAGACATTGAGGTACAGTGAGAATGAGGAGTAAAAATGTGAAAAGTCAAGTGTACAGTGCCAGAGAACGAGAGAAGCGGTGAAAGGAAATGCTCTGCTGTTGGCCAGAATTGTCCATCAGACAAGCTGCTATGGTTTGGTTTGAGTGGTCAGAATGTGAGAAATGGTAATCTGGACTATTACTGTAATCCTCTGACAGCAGTGATAGAAGCGTCTGGAAACAAGCTCTCTGACCATCAGACTCGCTCTGCTGAGGGTTTGCAGGCAGCAGCTTCAACTTTCATCCCTTGAGCATGAATGAAAATGTGAAGCCGATGGATCTTACATTATACTGTATTGGGGAGACCAAGACTAGTTGACAAGTAATTATTTATTTGTAATTTCAGCAATGGATGTTTTCTTTAAAATGTTTGTTTATGCGGCTTTCAAACAGTTTACAACCATTTTAAAGGTCCTGTAAAGTGCTTTGAGATGTGCAATTTTTAATTAGATTTTTGACGTAATCTCAACTGAAAAATGAAGAGATGGTGGGACATGTAGTAGCTCCTCCACTTTTAAAAAACAGCAAATAGTATATTGTTTTGATCACAGCTCTGCCAGTGAGTGGTGGAGCTCAAGCACATTAAATGAAAAGCAAATGGGAAGCGTCTTGAAGGGGGTGGAGCATGTCAGATATTAGAGAGCATGTAATTGGTCAAGATTTGAAACTGAAGTTTGAGGTGACCTGAAATGAGGCAGAAGTGACAAACTGCAAGCTTTGGTTTCTTTTTGTCACTGTTTTGGAGCACACTAGCTAATAGATATACTTTTAACACTGAAACTAACATCTAAAATGTATTATTTTTAAGTTCATAGGACCTTTAAATTAGTAATAGTTGTCCTTTTTTTAATAGCTTTTAGATAAAGAAAATAAAGTAATGAACAAAATGAAAAAAAAAAAAATCCCTAACAAATTCTCATATGTTAAACATTGGTGTGTGAGTATTAATGGTTTTATAAATCATAAAAAACAAGTTTCATATAGGTTGTAGGTGTATTACGTGTGCACTCAAATACACATACACACACACGCACACACACACACACACACACGCACACACGCACAATCACACTCTCTCTTTCTCTCTTTCTCTCTCTAACATACATCAGCTATGCAAAAAATGAAGAGACCACTTGAAGACTCTTCACTTGAAGATTCTCTGGATTTATGGTTTATATTTTTTGTTAATAATAATATTAGTTAATAATATTAGCGACCTCCAAGTGATGACGGGTACCCAATACTCATGAATCTGTCTAAAGCAGGCTTTCCTCGGCTAGTCATGCTGATACTTACCCTGACTTTGAAATAATTTTGGGTGTTTAACAGTCTTTGGTTCATGAATCAATTTTTTCCAGTTTATTATGTTTTGGCTAAGCACAACGTTATGGTCGTTAAATATTTATTTCATATTTCCATGTTAACCTTATAAGATTAAATAAAGGTGCAGGGCAACCAAAAAGTAAAAAAAACATTTTTAGGACTGCAATAACATTTTATTATTTCTAAATATCAAAGAAAAAGTGCCAATACTAGCATAAAAAGTTAATTTGCATTAATTTCTATGTTGAATGAAATAAAAAAGTTTGACTTCCTAAACCTAGCGTGCAAAAGATATACCTTTTTACATTAATTTGCTAAAATCATGGTACATGCTCTAATTTCACAATAAAATTATAAATACAACATATTACTGTGAATTTTTACAGTTAAATCCTGTAAAGCAATTCTAATGTAATTTACTGTGAAAATTACAGTAACTTGTTGTGAAAATCTGAAATTGTTTTTACAGTGCAGCTATGCAAAAAATTAAGAGACCACTTGAAGACTATTTACTTGAAAATTCTCTGGATTTATGGTTTATATTTTTGCATTTGAGTAAAATGTTTGGTCACAATATATTTTAAGGTACAATTCCTGCTGATAATTAACCACTGACTATGATTTTTGCCTTAGTAAACTAATAATAATTTACTGCTTAAAAAGATTGGAAATGTAGAATAGCATCATGCAGAATATTTACTTTATAAGTACTAAAAAAAACGGCAATATCTTAATTATACTGTAGGTAGGTAACAAACCACTAGTTAATAGTGAAAATTGGCACCTAAACTGTGTTACCAAAGGTTTTTGTTGGTGTTTTATTCTGAGAACTACTGATGGCATTTCTTCTTTAATTAATATTTCATTAATATTTTTGTTGCATAATATATAAGTCGAAAAATTTACCATAAAATAACATGTTAAATTGCGGAATTTTTTTTTAATTCCTTAAAGTTTATTTAACTTCTGTTACAGTGAATATATTTTTGTAAACCAATACAATTTATTATGCTCCAACAACTGCTAAAAGGTTCCATTATCTATTTAAGGTACTATTACATGCCTACAAATGTATTGGAAGTAGTAAAAGACCTTTCAAATGTACTCAAGATTAATGAGTATTACGCTGTAAAAAGCTGATGCATTTACATGTAATTTGTGGAAATGATTATAAATTTAACATTCTGCAGGGCATTTAGTCATTGCCCAGCAGGTACACAACATAATAAGATGTTAATATTAGGTTAAATTTAAAGTTGTGACATCAGGTGACCAAAATTAAATGTCTAGCCAGCGTCTAAGGACAACCTTATTTTGATGTCAAATGACATTGATATTTGGTTGATTTTAGGTTTTGTTAGAAAGTAACCAAAATCAACGTTGAGCCAACATCTTTAACCAACGTTATATTGCCGTCAAATACTGACATTTATTTGTCAGGTATGGCAACCAAAATCCAACGTCTGTTAGATGTCATAGTGGTAACATCCACACAACGTCAAGATGTAACATCATTTGACGTTGATTTTAGATTGACACTTGGACATTGACGTCAGCTTAACGTTAAGTTTTGATGTCAACTCGATTTTCATTTCCAAACAAAATGCAATGTCCCCATGATGTTGGGGTACAACCAGGGCGTAGCGGACATTTTAAAAGTGGGGGTCACAGCTGAATGAGATCCAAAAGTTTATATTCATATAATTATTAATCACCTGTTTCTAAATGATCTGGCTCAAAAAGTGAGGGGGACGTATCCCCCCCGGCCCCTGGGTACAACATCAATCTAACGTCATGTTGATTTCTTGTGCCTGCTGGGTTTTTAAGGCCATTTCGGTCATCATACAGTAAACATCTGTCATCTTGTCATCAGTGACATGCATCTAAACAATCTCTGGGTCAATGTGTGTGAAGATTTTAGACATCTTTGACACTTTTAATGCTTCCAAACAGTTTTTGTCTTGAGGTAGTTCAGTATGGTGCGGTTTACCCTCTATTTGATTCGACAGGAATCACAGGACAGATTTTTCTTATAGACAAGAAAAAATAAAGTAGTGACTGCAGGTTGAAGGAAAGTAGTGGAGTAAAAGTACAATACTGCACAAAAAATGTACTCAAGGGAAAGTAAAAGTACACATTTAAAAAAAACACTCAGTAAATTACAATTTCTGAGAAAAACTACTTAATTACAGTAATTTGAGTATTTGTAATTTGTCATTTTACACCACTGGTGTTAATAAACTAGAATTCACAAGCTATGGACAATTGTTATTAAGCACATATTTAATCTTTAAATTTAATTGATTCTTCTTATGCAAAGCTGAATATAGACTGATGTGTATCCAGCATTTAATGTCAAATAATTATTCAGCAATCATTCTAAAAAAATGCTTTTTCTTCTTTTTTTTTGCTGATGAAACTAATACAGTTAATCGTTAAAAAGTTGAGCTGCTTGATATTTTTGTGCTTTTTTTGTTACTTTGCTGAGTAGAATATTCAGAACAGCTTTTATTTGAAATAGAAGTCTTTTGTAACAATCTGAAAGTCTTTACTGTCACTTTTAATCACTTATGATTTTGCTTAATAACAGTATTAAATTCTTTTCATAAAATCTAACTGACCACAAGCGTTGAACCGGCGTGTATTATTATTACAACATCCCACAAGCATGAATAGCCTTTTGTAGCCCAAACGTAAATGCATATACAGAAACTGACTACCCCAGTCTGCCATTCCTTCTGAGATCCTTAATGTATGGATATATCTTTTAATAGGCACACCATTAAACGTTGCCATCAGGGGAAGGGCAAGAGATTTTCAAACAGTTCAAAGTCTCTCACCTTTACGATCTGATATAACTTGACTAGGAGTGGCAGAGACAGTGGGAAGAATAGACTGAGTTGAAGAAGAGGAAGTGGGCAGTGTAGTTTTCAGGCTGGGTGAGGGGTAATAGTTACGGGTCAGTTGCTGGGTGGTCAGAAGAACTGTATGCATGTGTGGTAAAACTCTTTGGGCATAATCGCAGAAATCTCAAATTTCTGCTATATCTTTTTCAATCAGTTTTAAACACGTTTCCATGCTTGCATTAATGCAGTTTAAGTTAGTCATTTCTATTCAGGATTTTTCATGTTGTGAGGTCCCAAGAGAACAGTAATGTTTCAGAAATCATGTGCTTTAGCATGTCCCAAAATACCCAGCAGCTCTCTGGGCCAATCTGCTGTGTTTAACTGCTGTGTTTCAGTGCGCTTTTCAGAAAGCAGACGTATGTTATTTTTTTCAGTGCTAAATTTAAGCCAAATCAATTTGTCCTCTTCGACAATATCTAGCCTAGAGATGCACAGCAGTGTTTTGGAAGTGAGCGGGTGTTGAAATCTGCTGAGTGGTATTGTTAACAGAGCTTACAGGTCAGTCTGTTGCTAGGCCTGACACTGGGGCCCACTTGAAATGTCAAATCTGATTGGCATGATTGGCTGTGGCGCTGTGGGAAGCGTCCTGCCTCGATCCAACGGAGAAAGCTGTCAGCAGATAGGGTGAAACCCAAACACAGCCGGCCACAAAGCTCGGCCATTCCTCCAAACCCAACATTCAAGGTAAAAAATAAATTTCAATGGGCTCACCTTAACTCGTTCATGTGGCTTTTCTCTTTGTTTCTTTCTGCTTCCTCCTGTTGAGTGCCCTTGCTCGTCCCTGAACACTTACTGTACTTGATTTCTAAAAACAAATCCATACAGCACATTTGAATTAACAACATCTCTTCAATAACAATGACGTAATCCATTTATACTCAGGAATCCGGCTTTAATGCGGCAATGGAATGCTGGAATGCTGCAGAAAAACAAACGCGGCATAGGAAAATAGACAAACCAGGATAATGGTAGGCAGAATGGAAGAAAGCACATGAGAGACCCTCAAAGACGGAAAACATTCGTCTTAGATGGAATAGTAAGAGCATGAAAGAATTGCTAATGCGTGTTGTTTTCCATCACAGGTCTTTTTTGGTGCTTTTATTTAGAAGAGAGTGGATTGAAAGAACAGGAAATGATGGGAAAGGAGGGAAGGAACTAGTAAAAATGAACAGCAAAACGGATTTTACCCTATGTTAGAGTCTATTTCAGTGTGTCAGAAACTTGAAGTTTACTCCAGACTGTAACTCCAAAATAATTTTTTAATGAGGGATAGGTGGATTAGGTGTGTTTGGCAGAGCATTGAGTCTTTTTTACTCGGTCAGAGTAAGATTGTTGACAACGCTGAATTTAATTTGGAAAGAAGGTAGGAACTAGGGCTGTGCTATTTGTTAAAAATATCTAATTGAGATTTCTTTGACAAATATTGCGATTTGATTTGTGATTTAATTTTGTAGTCAAAATTCGGCTCAATAATCTGTAAGTCGTGGCAACAATTCTGCGACAGCTCTTAAAAATGACCCAAAAATGACCCATAACAAAATATTCCCATATTACCAATACTATTATTCCACTTGTCCACATTTTCCTGTTTGTTTTATTTATTTTTTTACTGTGGGCATTACGCATAGTTCGGTTGTGCAATTCTGATTGGGTAGAATGAAAGTGTGCTCACTCAATTGACTAGTAAGACTGTCACACACAGATGACAGTCACACATTTGCTCTGGGCGGGCGAAATGAAATAATACATATATATTTCATATCACAGCCTCTTGCTTAACTAATTGCAACGTTTCAAATTGCAATTGTGATTCGATTTTGATTAATCTCACAGCCCCAGTAGGAACTGGAATCAGTGTTGATAGATTTTGAATATGTTAGGTGTGCTAAGATAGCTAAGATGTGCTAAGATAACTTAGGTGTGTTAACAAAATTCGGGCGGTTTTGAAACAAAAATTTTATATCCAATTTTATTTAACATAACGTAACTGTGTGCTTCTACTCTATTCAGTTAGTAGTGACCAGTGCATAGCACAAACGGCGTTAGGCCACTCGCAAGCAGGTGAAGGAAAGTTATATCAAATTCTGACTCCCCAGACAAATCTGACTCCCATTCGCATCCGCACACATCACGCAGTGCCTGCAGTTAAAGTCACAGCGGTTTATCATAAAACCTAGATTGATCCTTTTTGCCGCAGTTGACAGCAAGAACAAACATAGGAGCTTTGCCTGACTGACAAACCAGCACCTCAATGTGTACATAAGAATGTAAAATGCCAAATGGGAGGAATTTATGCATTTACGTCATTATACATCTACCTGAATCCATGGAGCTGCTGTGGAAGCTGAAACTCCTGTGTCCTGCTTTTGTTGTGTCAAACAAGTCATCGTTTCGTGAGTTGCCAAAAGAATTATTTTTAGGCTGACAAGGTTTACTGGAGACACATTTGCGCACACTAGCTTATTGATATCCTTAAAGATCTTTAAGTTATTTTTTTCAAACCTTTAAACAAAGAAATCCACAATATAATATGTATATATAATATGTAATATGATATATAATGTAATATATAATATGTAATCTAGAGAACAATAAGTGCAAGGTTGTGATGTGATCTAGTTATATTTTAATTTTACTATCGTGGTTCTGTGACTGTTGGTGTTGGTTGCTGTATGGTTAAAAAAATCTGACAATTAAAGTAACTGGGCTAACTTCTGATTTAAATTAATTAAAATTAAATAAAATATTTAATATTTTGTGCTTTTTTTGTGTTAAGGTGGGTTTCGGACAGCTTTTGGGCTGGAAACCGTCAGCTATATCTGGCAACACTGACTGGAATAGATTGATCAGTCTGATCAGAAACCAGTAGACTATGACTCAAAAAAGATTTATTTAATGACAGTTGAGGGTTAAGTGTGTTTTGCAGGAAGTAGAGCATTCAACGTCTGGTCTTAGAAATAAAAATAAATAAATAAAGCTGACATTGCTGAATTGGATAAGAAAGGAGGTAGAATCTAGAGTGCAACCATATACAAAACCAAAATTAAACCCAAGTCTTGTTTATTACACTCTTTAATTTGTATTAAACTGACTCTAAAAACTATTTGATTAATGAAAGCCATGAAGTTTAAGTGCTTTTGGAAGTAAGTAGAGCATTCAGGTTCTTGTCTTAGGGACAAAGACAAGTAAAACTGTTTTCAATGGTGATTTTAATGTAGAAAAGGAGACTGGGATCTAGAATAGACATGTTTGGTCTTATTTTAAGTCTTCTGTTTTAGACTGTAGCGCAATGTGTTGGAAACAAAGAGGAAAATGTAGGCCATGACTTCAAAAATGATTTATTTAATGGGAGCTGTGTGGGTTAAGTGTTTTTGGCTAAGGGTAGAGAATTTGACTTTTGCTCTTTGCTTTAAAGAAAAAGAAAGAAGAGTAAAACTATTGACAGTGCTGAATTTGGTGGAGATGGAGAGCAGGATCATGAAAAGGATCAAATCCCAAACCCGAATTTCAGCCTATAGTCTACTGTGGTAGTCTTTCGCTCAGTGTGTCGGAAACTAGTAGGCCATGACTCCAAAAACGATTTGTTTAATGAGGGCTATGAGGGTTAAGTGTATTTGGCAGAGGGAAGAGCATTCAACTTCTGCTCTTTCCTTCACAGAGAAAGAAAGAGGAGTACAACTGTTGACAATGCTGAATTCTGTAACCTTATGCTGATATTTAATACAGCATTTTTCCATGCCCATAGTCATGTCTCAGTTCCCCGGCTTAGTCCAGCTGCTGCTTCTCATTGTCCACGGAGCCGACTCTCTCTCGAAACCTCAAAACTAGCTCAATTCATAAATGAGCATAAGATAATATTTTCATTCTTTGGGAGGAGGTTTGAGGGGAGAATTGAGACTCCTGTTATCTTCTCTTTGCTGTGCAGTAATGTGTTTGCCTTATTAATGGGATGGAAAGGACAGAGGTGACAAAATCATTCATGATGTCAAGGAAAGGATATATAAACTGTTGCCATGGAGAGTGTAGACAGGCGAGGCCAAAAAAATTGACGTTCTACTCATGATCTAAGATTATCCCTAAAAAACAATAACAGACCTGACAATCTGATTAATCTGCATTTAATCCAGGCAAAGCATCTTAAGTGGATCGTGTTCAAATGATAAACAGATGTTTCTGGCGGGATGTAATCTACTGTAGTAGTTGCAAAAATCGGTTTGCAACTGTACAGTTGTTGTGCGTTGTAGGTACTAGAATTTCTTTAAATGAAGGAGTTTTAATGGTTTCAGGGCTATTATCGTCATATTACAAATCATATACACATAATGAGCCACCTGGTGGATCTCATCACTGTAGCCACACACACAGAGGTAGGGAAGAGGCAATGAGAAGGTATTTACAACCTCCGGTGTTACGTGCTAGCAGCTTTAACAAGAGTACAGGAGTTAATGTTTAATTTAAAGCTGGTCAAATGGATGCTCAATTTTCTGTATTCTGATGGGGTGACATTGTCTGTCTATCTATCTATCTATC
>CAIGQZ010033059.1:16203494-16217050 GCA_903798205.1 Danio tinwini
CATGAACTCGTGATATGTTAATGTAGAATTATATCATGACTTTACTTGGAGGAGCACATCATCATTAACCCATTCTTAACTACTCATGAACTCCTTATGCACATCTGTCTAGAGCGTTTACACTGAATAACAATAGAAAGGTGTTCTGTCAACATCAATATGAACAGTTTAAACACAGGAGTTGATGAGTAGTTAATAATGAGTTAATGGCGATGTGCCCCTTCAAGTAAACATGTACTAACGAGTAATTAAAGTAGCCTTTATTTACACATGAACTCATGTGAATCATGTAGTTAATAATAGGCGCACATCTTAACTCATCAGTAGTTCATAATAAAGTAATGTTTAGTTTACATATTAAAAGTGCTGTATGTACGTTTTTGGCTCTTCTAAAGCATAAAAGTACTATTATATGTGTCCAGATATTTAAGAAACATCCCAAGTGAACATACTTGTTTAACTGAAAAACAATGCTGAAGTCAGATATTCTGCTTTGAAAATGTTTTTTCAGTGCCGGAACGCTGTCTTTGTTTAGGTAAATTTAACCTGCACAATGCCAGTTTAGTCAATTATAATTCAGCACCCTGGGTTGCCTTGTTAGAAAACAGCGTATTTCATTCATTCATTCAGAAAGACTCTGAAAGCATGCAACCGTCACCAAAAATGCGACCTGCGGTGGACAGTAGCAGACGTCGAATTGAGAATGATTCAGTTCCACATGAGGTTATTAATTAGCAAATGATATAAATATTACGAACGTAAACATTAGGTGAGCAGGTTACATTGTAACCACGTGTCCTAACAACACGCTTTGTGACGAGATACGCAGTGATGAGCAATTTGGCTATTTGCACCAGACGAAACACGACATAAAATTTAAATAAAGCCTTTCAGAAGCACAGAATAAGCACTCACGAACAAAACGGTAAGGTTTAGAATCTATTTAATACGTTAACCCACTTTAACATCATTAACCCCCGGTTTCACAAACAAGGTTTAAGGCTAGTCAAGATTAAATTGCATTTTTGAGCTGCCTCAACTCAAAATAACTTGCAGTGAGATGTCAAAATACGTCTTTTTTTTTTGTCTCCAGGTGCACACCAGTAATATATTTTTCTAAGGCCATTTAATAAATGTGGCTTAAATAGCCTAATTTATCTAAGGCCTAGTCCTGGCTTAATCTAAGCTCTGTTTGTGAAACTGGGCCTAAATGTAGATGCTGAATCACTCATATGTGTTTAGTTCTAAAGTTCAATTTCAAACGGTTTATTATATTTTCAAGATCTGAGGTGAACTATCTGCTGCTGCTTTCAGTATATGGCAATAAATGTCATGTAGAATGGCATTCAAACTCACATTGTTAGCATTTAGCACTGAATAAAGCACACAAGGTTTACCTGAGGTGATCTGTCATAGGTTTCTGTTGTTCAGCTGTGAGAAATAGAAGCCGTTTCTAATATATCAATTCGAGGTGTTGGTTAGAACCAAAACTCCTTTTAATATGGACAATATTCCCTCTATCGCGTGTCGTTGCTTTTATTTAAAAGACAGTTTAAATCACTCGCTTCTGTACTCAAACTGGCAACCCGCGCTTGCGTTTGTTTTGATCCAGGAGTGCAATACCTAGTTCAACCACTGGGTGTCAAACTTACATACTGCATCTTTAATACATCATTATTCATGTACTGTCATTGTAAAGTGTAAGCGGATACACTTTTTTTTTCTTTAAAGTACCATCAGGCACACATTTTAGGGACTAATTTGTACCTTTAAGGTTGGCACGGTGGCGTGGTTGCACTGTTGCCTCACAGCAAGAAGGTCACTGGTTCGAGTCTCGGCTGGACCAGATTTCTGTGTGGAGTTTGCATGTTCTCCTTGTGTTGGCCTGGGTTTGCTCCGGGGTGCTCCGGTTTCCCTCACAGTCCATAAACATGTGCTATAGGTGAATTGGATTAACTAAATTGGCCATAGTGTATGAGTGTGTGTGTGAATGTGAGTGTGTATGGGTGTTTCCCAGTACCGGGTTGAGGCTGGAAGGGCACTGTTGCATATATACATCAAAATATAATAAAAAAAAAAAAAGAAAAAAAAAAGAATAATTTTGAGCTTCGAATCAGAATAATACAATATATATAAGGATTGTGTGACACTGAAGACTGAATGATGCTGAAAATTCAGCTTGGCCATCACATGAATATATTTCTTTAAAAATATATATTCAAATACAATGTAATTTTTTCAGAAATATTTACAAATGTATTGTTTTTACTGTGTTTTTGAGCACAAGAGTCTTTTTCTCTTTTCTCTTCTCATTGTCTCTTCCCTACAAACACATCATTTAACATGATTGACCGGACGGAAGACCACTTGGGAAAGCTAGGTTGCTACCGGAAGTGGTGAGACCAGCAGGGGGTGCTCAACCTGGGGTCTGTGTGGGTCTTAACTCCCCAGTATATTGATGGAAACTCTATTCTGCTCAGTGAGAGCTGTCGTTCAGATGAAAGACGTTAAACTGAGGTCCCAACTCTCTGTGAATGTCCTTCGAAAAAGAGTAGGGGTTTAACATCGGCATCCTGGCCAAATTTGCCCACTGGCCTCTGTCCATCATGGCCCCCTAACCATTCCAGTATCATAATTGGTTTCATCACTTTGTCTTCTCTTCAGCTGGTGTGTGATGTGCAGTCTGGAGTAATATGGCTGCCATCGCGTCATCCAGGTGGATGCTGCACTTTGGTGGTGAACAAGGAGATTCCCCTGAAAATGTGTCCAGAAATAGCACTATATAAATGTAAGGAATTATTATATTATTTTATTATTCCTATCAGCCCTAAGGTTTTGAACACTACTTTTAGAACAGTAGTGTATCTATGTTTATTGCTATATCTATATGTGGCTGGTCATTGAGCATGTCATAACATTAAAGATAAGGATAGTTTTAAATGAAGGTAAATGTTACGAGACAGATTTAAATTCTCACATTCACCCCCCCCCCCCCCCCCACTCAATGCGTCAGGCAGGCGACTCACCTCCAGGTCACGTTTCCGACAGAACGAGCTAGTCTTAATGCATTAGCCATTCCCAGACGTCCATCAGAACGTGTCCATGTGACACAAAACAGGGACACCATGAGGGAAAAGTCAAAACCTAACGCTTAGCGGGTCTTTAACGGTTAATAAAATCAACCTCCAAGAATAGCGTTCCCTGGGTGGGCTCTGCTGAGATGAAAAAGCGAAATGCGATAGAATTTACTGGAATGGAGTGATACGCTGAAGGAGGAACAAACAGAAAGGCCCGGTGCGAGGAGCGTCTGCGGAGAGGTGAAGTTAAAAAGATCAGGGAGCCCCTCGTGGCACCTCCGCCGTACTCTTTATGGGTTACCCGATTCCCTGACAGTTTGTTTTAAATTTGACCATGCAGATGTTTCTCTGGGTGACTGACTTTTATAGTTTAGAAAAGATTATATCAGTTTCGCGCAGATTGTGTTACTGTATTTAAAAAAGGAGAGAGGGAGGAAGGAGAGAGAGAGAGGCCAAGGGGCCTGAGGGAAACTGGAAGGAGAAAACGCTGTAGGTCTTTAAATCCTGGGGTCTCAGTGGCACAGAGAGAGAGAAGTGGAGTGAAGTTCAGGGGAGCCAGGTTTGGCTTATAGCATTAGACACAGATTCTTTCTAATTTCAAAGGACAACATAAGCGTCAAATTTGAGGATATTAGTTTTTGATAGGCAGCTGGGGCAAAGAACTTAGAGGGGGAAAACACACTGTTCCCATTACTGACTTCAGCTTCCACTTCAGCCTGCCAGAGAACAACACACACACAGAGAGAGAGAGAGAGGGAGAGAGAGAGAGAGAGCAATCTGTTTCATTTGTTGTTGTTTTTTTACTTTTAATCTCTTGCAAATTAATTATGTCACTTTATGTCTGTCTTTAATACAAGATTGCTTTTGCATACGTAATCTTTACATTGTTCGCATACTCTTGCACCAACTTTAGTCTGATAGATGAGTGATTTCACAGCCCATAGGAACAGGCCTCTAAAATTTCATAAACATCTCTAGCATTCACATTCTATTTCCTAAATAACGTGTGATGCCACTTGGCAGGGGCATTAAGCGCAGCTCTAAAGGACACAGGATTAAGGAAGTGGGTTGAGTGGGCTAAACAACGTATGATAGGTGGATGGTAATGGAGAGTTGAAAGGGGTTGTTAGGGAAAATGAAGAAAAACTTCAGTGCTGCCCGTGTCGGAGAGCATTTACCACTGCTCTTCTGTCAGGACGAATTTAAAAGGTCATCCATCCTCAGGCTGGAACTTAATCAAAGCCCATCAACACCAAATCTTACTTTTCCTTATGAAAACATGTTGGAAAACCGATGGAACAACAACTGACAGATTAAAGAAATGGATAGCAGTAAGGAAGGGATGAACTGACATTTGCATTTGTATCGGTTAATTTGGATGTCTAAAAATAAGAGCTTTTTGAGTTCTGGGACTGATGTTGAACTTTTCACTCTGGTTTGTAAAATTGAGAATTTATCAGTGATCAGCGTTCTGCCATGCTCTGTACAGTCAGACTAAACCGTCTGGAAATGATTTAGGAGGTTTCCCAGACTGTTGACGGTGACTAACCCATCCTGCATCACAGCTGTACTGTACGTCCCAGCCTACTATACACTAATTTGCATGTATAGCTTTTTTTTTATACTTTTGGCCTTCCGTCAACAAGGGGACAGCCTTTAACTTATTGACATGAATCCATGTGAAGACACTATTTTAAATTAGAAAAAATGCTGTGATCAAATATGAAAAAACAAGGAAAAATAAAGGATAAAAAAATAACAGTTTGAAAATGTGAAAAGAATTTGATTGGTCGTGTCATCAAAAAAAAAATATATATATATATATTTTTTTTTTATTTGTTTATTTATTTATTTATTTATTTATTTATTTTTACACATATTTATTGTCTTTTGTACAGACTATATCTAACTGTTAATAGTATACTGCTTCTGGAGTATGTCTGGAGCCAGCACCTAAGCTTTTCACTCATCATAGCACATGTGCTGCTGCTGATGTGACAATAAAAGTGATTTGATTTGACCCAAACAACTTAGTGAAGGGTGCCAATAGCCTTGTGGTTAGTGCGTCGACACATAGCTTTACTGTGCTCAATGTGACCTGAGTTCGATTCCCAGCTTGGGGTCTTTTGCTGATCCTTCCCCTCTCTCTCTGCTTTCTTGTGTATACTCTCCACTGTCTTGTCTGATTAAAGGTGAAAAAGCACAAAAAAGTGTAGCGCTAACCAAGAGTGGATTTTTTTCTTATGCATCTTGTATAGGCCTTTGTATAGGAACCAAGCGTTTTTTACCGTGTATGGTTATCAATCAATCAAAATCATGAATTCAACAGCCCTGTAGCATAAATAGTTTTTAATACAATTGTTACTTATATGATTGCTTCTTTTATACTAATGAAAACACTGTATTGATCTTTATAAAATTTTTGGTCATTTATTAATTTTTGTATAAATTTAGTTATTCTTTCATTCTTTTTATTTATAGATTTTTTTTTTATTCTCCAAACATTTCCACAGACAACTTCTTTGTGGCCCACAGGGAGTCCCTAGACCCCAGTTGAAAACCCATTTTAGACATACATAAAATAGTGATTAAATGCGGCATAGCAGGTAAATGCGACTGGCAAATTGAGAGCCATTTTGATGATAAAATAGATGTCCCAGAAGTGTGAATTGTATTATGTCTGATCCCACGTGACGTGACTAGCTTTTTCAACATTTTGGTGTGGACAAGAAACTTTAGGAATGCACTATTTTCAGATTTCAGAGAGCTTTAATGTTTAATGTAGCTAACGTAGTAATGTTTAATACTCATAACTGATGGAGATGCTTGTGCCAAAATGGCAGCTGTGTAATCCGGCCTCACGCCTGTCTGTCAGTCGGTCAAATAAACTCTCCTGAAACTGAGCCACACCCTCCTGCTGTAACGGTCAAGGACAACACTCACTGCCTTTGTTAGGCTTTTAACCTTGCCGTTTGGGGTGACTTTGTAAACATTATTCCAAGATATCTCACCCTCTGAATTTTCAGAACAAATTGAGTTTCACTCTGCTGCAGATTTGGTGCAGATACATGAAAATTGAGTTAAAGCAAATTAGATTATGTTCAGTTACATCATACGTTGTTAATGTTTTAAAGAGCTTAGTTACAGACTGTTTCTTTTCTCTGACTTGCCCTCACCTTGCTGCAAAATATAACTTTTAGAGTCTCACTTAACCAAAGAGGCTGTTGATATGTCACCTGTTTCTAATGCGTTTTGCATCTCCACAACCCACTGCTGTTGCAACTAAAACCATTTTCCCACAGTGATGATTACGCACAGAACTGGATTTAATTAAACGATCAGTGTCTCTCAAAAGTGATGTCCTGAGGGGACATTTGCACAATATGTGCCTGTTGTGAGTTTTAAAGGTTGTTAATCAATTGTATATGCTTTGTTGAGCAGATTTGTATGTATTAGTTCCACAAATTGTTCCAAAACCATGTTTAATAGTGGAATACATGGAGGAAAAACAACATAACCCATGATGCTAATCAGAAATTCCACCAATCAGAGAACTGGAACAAGCACTGCGAATGATACGCATTCATTCATTTTCTTTTTTGGCTTAGTCCCTTTATTTATCAGCGGACGCCACAGTGGAATGAACCGCCAACTTATCCAGCATATGTGTTATGCAGCGGATGCCCTTCCAGCTGCAACCCATCACTGGGAAACACCCATACACTCTTATTCAATCACACAGATACACTATGGCCAATTTGGCTCACCCAATTCACCTATACCACATGTCTTTGGACTGTGTGGGAAACCGGAGCACCCAACACTAGGAGAACATGCTAACTTCACATAAAAATGCCAACTGACCCAGCCGAGTCTGAACCAGCGACCTTCTTGCTGTGAGGCGACAGTGCTACCCTCTGCGCCACCACGCTGCCCCGAATGATGAACACATACAAGGTGGCGGATGAACATTCTGTTTAGCAATTATTTTCACGCACCGTAAAGTATGGCAACTCTTGACTAGGCATGGGACGATAACCGTTTTCAAGGTATACCGCGGTTTGGAAAAGTCAAGGTTTTCATACCGCCAAAATTTTTTCTAATACCGTTCTTAAGCTATGTGTAAGATTTTTTTATTTACATTTTTTTAACAACAGCATCTCCAGCAGAAAAGATATCCAAAGATGCCATTTTAAATTGTAAATAAATCTGTGTTTTTGAAACTAATGAAGACAGCAGACAATGATTCATTTTCAGTATTTGGCCTGGCACGTTTACTGCTCCAAAATATTATAAATGTTTCTCAAAATAAAATATATTGTGTTCAAAGGGGAAAAAACTTTGTTTTTTACACAGACATTTAAAAAGAATATATTTTAGAGCAGTGATCACAATACAGTGATACCATGAAACAGTATTTTTACCCAAGGTTATCATACCGTCAGAAACTTATACCAGCCCATGCCTACTCTTGACCACATTACAGTTCCATCACTACACCAAAAAATTAGGTTATTTCACAGCCTACATAACAAAAAAAATCTAATCAAATAAATGCACATAAAATCAAAACAAAAGGGATGAGATGCGTAAGAAAGAAGGCCTACAAACAGGTCAGGCTTTACATACAAAAGCTGACAAATGTCTTAAAATACATCATGAGAGCAATGTCTTTTGGTGAGGTTACAGTTGTATAATTAACTCTATCATCAATTGTTCCTTTCGTAATAAATTAAAAAAGTAACTACAATCTGATTTAAAACATTTAGAAGTATAATACAATCCAATTGCCAAGTACTATATATTTCAAGTTTGATTATTTAATCCAGATTACATCATACTGCACTATCTGACTGCTCAATGTGCTGTAAAAAGCTTCATTGCACAACAATGTATATGAATAAAGTTTCAAGTTTATTTGTATAGCGCTTTTTACATTAGTTTCAAAGCAGCTTTACTAAAGATGTGTGTTGACAATCAGTGTGAAAAGTTAACAGTATAGCAGTCAAATGTATACATGGTTAATCTGCAGCTAAACAAGATAATGTACTTTATTAAAAAGGTGATATTTTCCTATATCTTCATAAAATAGTGTTTTAGTATGTTTATAAAAAAGTGTCTACACTAAAAAAATATGTTGGCTTTAATTAACTTTTTTTTATGTCAACAGGTTCCACATAACTGAGTTATGTTACCTTAAAAAAGAATATTTATTTTAGTGAACTTAAGTTAATTACATAAAGGTAATGTAGTGTTTGTTTAGTTCAATCAACATAACATTCATATTTTATCTTTATCTAAATAGATTCAAGTTAAATTAACATGTTTGAATACTAAGTATGTAAGTTATTATAACTGGCATTAAATCTTGATAAAACTGCTTGACATGCACCGAACACTAATTTAAAATGGAGAAAATATTCCTTACTACTAACGTTTGCAACTTTATTTGGGGAATTTAATATATATCAGACCAAGTATAAAATTTGACAGGAATTAATTTTTCTAACTATAATGTGAAAAAGACACAGGTCACATGGCAATTTCAGAACAATACTATAACGTTACATTATACACAACATGGTATTACAAGTAAGTACGTTACATTAATGATTCAAATGTTGTCAAAGCGTCAATTTAAATGGATAAAAAGTAAAAAATCTCACCTTTGTGTCCACATTGGGGAAACTTTCTGTGCACTTTTTCAATTTGTACTGTGATGTTCATCTTTTGATTTCCATATAATGTAAGCAATTGTTGTGGTTTGAATCATCCTTGTGTTGTTTTGAAACTGCACATGTGCAGATATTACTCCACCAAAATGCGTTAACGCAACTCCCTTTTATTCATTTGAATTAAGCTAGCTGTTTAAGTTTGAAAACTTACTTCTTCGATCCTTTTCCAACACAATTCGTTTGGTTTTAATAGAAAAACACAAGTGACTTGTTTAAACCAACTAAATCATTTTTTTTGAGTGTAGCATATAGCCTTGTGCATATTTAGAGAAAAAGTCCTACAGGTGGTTTGTCAAGCCCACTCACCTGTGTATAGCACACTCAGAAGTGTGTGTTGTGATGTGGTGGGGGGAAATTATCAAATATTCTAGACTGGACGTTGCTTTCAGCCATCACAATACAAGGTTTTTCTTAAATTTAAATTCACCAAATTGTGTTCGGTTTACTTAGAAATAAGACTTGAAATTCTGTCTTTTACAATTCATTGACAATTATGTCTTAATTTCATCGTTAAAATTAATTTTTAAATCGTCCTCAGCATACGAAATAAACCAAACTTTTTTATGTGCACCTTTCAGTTTAATTCGTAGCTTGAGTTTCTATCGATGGAAATCACTGGACTGACCCCAGCTCTCCTTCTTCTCAGCTTGCTCAGATAATGTCTTGTACTTTGATGTTTGGATCCTCTGCCTTGAAATTGGGGGGTTTGTTGGTTTGAGGCGAGGCAGTTGTTGACTTGATTTTCTTGAATCAAGATGAAAGACCAATCTGTCTTTTCTACCGCAGTTCCAGTGACTTCTTCGCGTTCAGGTTCATCACGGTCAACCTCTGAACCACTCATGACAACATGATAGAGGTGACAGCAGAAGTGTCTGAGAGCCCCTGACTTCGGTCCCTCTCTCTTTCTCTCACTGTCATCAATGACTTTGATTATTATGGGCTCAGTGATAGAATGGAAGTGCTGTCATTTGCCTGTAATAGTAGCACAATCAGGCTCCAACACTCAGTCTGTATTGCTGCGGAGGGGCCAAACATTTCTGCTTTACATGCTGTTTACTCTAAATGATGTCCCAGATGTCTCAGATCCTTTCTATCCCTTGTTCTCTCTGATGATTGGCTTTCTAACTGTACGTTACACAGTATAGAGAAAATATATGTACTTACAGATTCAATTGTGGAGCTCTTGGGTTGATAAGCTCTTATGTAGATACTCCTTTAATCTGCCTCTTCATTAGAACGATGGGAGAGGGGGAGGTGATGGACGACAGAAAAAAGGAAATGCGAGTAAGTAGAGAAATGTAGAGGAGGGAGAAATGAGAGCTAGTTAGGAGCGTCATCCCTCAAGTGTTTCAGCCTCACCTTTAATCTATGGAAATGTGCAAATTAGATATGAAGGTGAGCAATTATTTATAGATAGACGCACAACTAAAGTAGTTCCAGGCAGGTCTTGAATGCATTACAGCTCAATATTACTGCGCCAAATGATTATACAACAGCCAGAAATCAATAAAAAAAAGGCTTTGGATAAATGTGTGCATTATTTACAAAATCTAATTACCAGTGCTAGTTTTGTAGTTTATGTAATCTAGATTATATGTTATCAGTTACTGACTATTTAATATGCTTCTAAAATGCACAACAACAATATATTTGAATAAAGCATGAAGATGCGAAAGAGTAGTGTCATCCCTCAAGTGTTTCTGGCTCACCTTTAATCTATGGAAATGTATAGGTCAGATTTGAAACGATAAATTTAAGATAAACACACAGCTAAAGTAGTTCCAGGCAGGTCTGGAATGCATCACAGCTTATTATAACTACGGCAAATCATTTTAGGGATTATACAGAACACAACAGCTAAACAAAATCTCAAAATGAAAAGCTTTGAATGAGGGTGTGCATAATTTTTTTTAATAATTCAATGTCCTGTTGTCTATTATTTCATATGCAATCAATAAAAAAGCATTTCAAAATGTAATATAATATAATTACCAGTGCTACTTTTTGAAGTTTAGAGTCCAATTATGTAATCCAGATTACATGTAATCAGTTACTGACTATTTAATATGCTTGTCAAATTTACATAACAGTATATTTGAATAAAGGATGAAGATGGGAAAAGAGGATGTGATGAATGACAGAAAAGTGAATAAGTAGAGAAATGTAGAGGGTAGAAATAAGAGCTAGTTAGGAGCGACATCCCTCAAGTGTTTCTGCCTCACCTTTAATCTATGGAAATGTGCAAATTGAATTTGAATGTGAGCAATTATTTATAGATAAACGCACAACTAAAGTAGTTCCAGGCAGGTCTTGAATGCATTACAGCTCAATATTACTGTGCCAAGTGATTACACAGTATACAACAGCCAGAAATCAAATCAAAACAAAAGGCTTTGGATGAGGTGGTGCATTATTTACAAAATCTAATTACCAGTGCTAGTTTTGTAGTCCGATTATGTAATCCAGATTATATGTAATCAGTTACTGACTATTTAATATGCTTCTCAAATTTACATAACAGTATATTTAAATAAAGGATGAAGATGGGAAAGAGTATGTGATGAATGGCAGAAAAGTAAGTAGAAAAATCTAGAGGAGGGGGTGGTCCATTCCGCTGTGGCGATCCCAGATTAATAAAGGGACTAAGTCGAAAAGAAAATGAATGAATGAATGTAGAGGAGGGAGAACTGAGAGCTGGTTAGAAGTGTCATCCCTCAAGTGTTTCTGGCTCGCCTTTCATCTATGGAAATGTGCAAATTGGATTTGAATTTGAGCAATTATTTATAAACACACAACTACAGTATTTTCAGGCAGGTCTTGAATCCATTACAGCTCAATATTACTACGCCAAATGATTATACAGTATACAACAGCCAGAAATCAAAACTAAAGGTTAGAGTTCCATTATTTACAAAATCTAATCACCAGTACTAGTTTTGTAGTCCGATTATGTAATCTAGATTACATGTAATCAGTTGGTGACTATTTAATATGCTTATGAATTGCACAACAACATTATATTTAAACAAAGGATGAAAATGGAAAGGATATGATGAATGGTGGGAATGTGAGTAAGTAGAGGAGGGAGAAATGATAGCTAGTTAGGAGCATTGTCCCTCAAGTGTTTCTGCCTCACCTTTAATCTATGGAAAGTGCAGATTTAAAAGTGAGCTATTATTTAGAGGTATACGCACAGCTAAAGTAGTTTCATTCAGGTCTTCAATGCATTACATTTCAATATTACTATGCCAAATTATTAAATAATATACAACAGCCAAAGATATAAACAAAACAAAAGGCTTTGGATGAGGGTGTGCATTTTTTCCTAATAATTCAGTGTCCTGTTGTCTATTATTCCACATGGAATCAATAAAAAAAGCATTAAAAATGTAATTTAATCTACAGTAATTACCAGTACTACTTTTTTGGAGTCTTGATTATGTAATCCAGATTACCAGTAATCAGTTACTGACTATTTAAGATGCTTAAAAAAAACTCCAACAGTCAATATTGGGGAAAGATACTTTTTGAAAGTAATGCATTACAATATTGAGTTACTCCCCCAAAAAATAACTAGTTGTGTTACTAAGTTACTTTTTATGGTAAGTAGTGCGTTGTTACTTTTGAGTGTTACTTTTTTGAGGAGCTCTGCAATTAACAACACACTGTATAGTCGTAACTTTGTGTAATTCAGCAAGTTATTTTTTGAAAGCTAATTATGTAAACTAAAAAGTAACTTGCATAACATTTTTGAAAAAGTCACTCAAATATTGTTACTTAATTTTAAAGAGTAATACGTTACTTTACTCGGTACTTAAAAAAATATTATTACGTAACTCGCGTTAATTGTAATGCGTTACCCCCAACTGACAACAATATATTTGAATAAAGAATGAAGATGGGAAAGAGGAGGTGATGAATGACAGCGAGTAAGTAGAGAAATGTAGAGGAGGGTGAAATGAGAGCTAGTTAGGAGCGTCATCCCTCAAGTGTTTCAGCCTCAATCTATGGAAATGCGCGTATCAGATGAGAAGTAATTGTAAAGTGGAGTTTGACCATTAAAATGTCTGGAGAGCATGCTTGATCAGAGGCGAGATAATCGCAGTCACCTCACAGGACACTGATGATGGGATGGAATTAATTTGCGGCGGAGGAAAACAAATTAAGGCACTCATTGCCAACTCTCCATTAGACAATAGCATATATAAATATTTGATCTTGGGCGATGCAGGTTTGCAAAGGTTTAGCACATGCTCATCCAGACGAGAGCTCACACTTCAAACGCTCGGCTCTCCTTAACCTGTGGCCTCCTCTCTTCCTCTGTCACTTGCTTTCTCCTTCTCTCCTTCTCATTACAATCCCTCTCTTTATTCGCTCCTCAGTTTTCCCTGGTAACTGACAGAATGATTCTCCAGGCCTGAAGCAACACTTAATGTGAATGGCTGAAGAAAAGCATTAACCCCTCATAAAGAATAAAGTGTGAGGCGTACTTAATAAGATTCAGCTGGCACTATTCAAAATGTCACAATGCTTTATGAATATTGCTATAAATTTTAATGGACTCTGTGATTGAGAGTTAGAGTTACAGTCTGGCTGACTGTTTTCTAGAAGGACTGCATTCACCCTTTTATAGGATTAAAAGTTGTTGCATTAATTTGCTTCACAGCATAACAATAGCATTTTCAATGTGTAATATATGTGTGTGTGTGTGTGTGTGTGTGTGTGTGTGTGTGTGTGTGTGTGT
>CAIGQZ010033059.1:16217060-16228674 GCA_903798205.1 Danio tinwini
GTGTGTGTGTGTGTGTGTGTGTGTGTGTGTGTGTGTGTGTGTGTGTGCAATATATATAATAAGAAAATTCAGAATTAGTCTGAATACGTTTTTATTTTTGTCATTGAAAATCAGGGTTACTCCACTAAATATAGCTGTATGTATTTTTAAATATTGATAACTCTTCTGAAGGTAAAACATTGCTATTGTGTTGTGTAAAAATGAATATAAACATGCTCCAAATGGCACAACATTGATTTTAAATTTGCAAGTAATAGCATTAGTAGTTTACAGAATATTGCAATGCAATTTATTTCTAAATAAATTTGGCCTAGTTGCTATATTAGGACTTAGTTAGCTACTCATTTTACAAAGCTAATGATAACCTTTTTTAATTTAAGTAATTTATAGAAAATGAATTTTCTATTTATAGTTTTACATAAAATACCTAAAACCTAAAAATATTAATATATTTTACAACAAATTTATAAACTATTAATCAAAATTCCTATCTTTAGTAATAATTTAATTGCTAAAATGTACATAAACCTCATAATGTTTTACATATCATTTCTATTTACATTTTTATTACACTGATTTTTTATACTAGTAATTTTCAGCCCTATAAAGCCAGTGGAGTCCGACCTAAACAGTCAGTTATGCTGGTTTCCAATGAGAGCAAGTAAATAGTGAACTGTCCCTTTAACACAGTTTTTCCTTCAAGAAAGTCGCAATGATTGCCATACATCGGTGTAAACGTTCCTCAGTTTAGTAGCCACTATAGCGTAACAAAAACGTGTCGGTGTTGATGGTTTGATTAGCTGACAACAGGAGCTGTAATTATCTCAGCTTGCGTTAATGACAGTGTCGGTTCTCATGCGGAGTTCCTTACGCGCTGCTCCTCCCTCTCCCGCGCAGACTTAATGAGCCTAGTGCACTAATGAGCGCCATTTAATGGATTTATTGCCGTTTAGGGTTGTGAGGTACAAGGCTCCCTGGTGTCAAATGGCTTTAATTGGCGTGTATGGAGTTCGCCAACAAGTCCGTTGTTTTGTGTTCAAGTCGATCGCCTGACGCGAATGTGCAGTCAAGTAAAACCGGTCTGTTGCGTATAATATATAGGCATGGATAAAAAAATGTAACTTTTATACTTGTAACTTTGGTAACACTTTGTAAAGTATATATTTAGGATAAAAGCCCTTATATAGGGGAGAGTGTGGGCAGTTGCAACACTTTAAATTTAATTTAGTTTCTCAAAGACAGTTTTTTGTGGAAATTCATTTAATATTATAAACCCACATCTATTGGACCCCCACCCACATTGCTATAATTTGTGTACATATGATAATATATGCAGAATTTAAACAAAGTCAAACGTTGCAACTGACCCCAAGCAGGGGGGCAGATGCAACAACCCTGCAACATCCATTAAAATGTAATAATAAAACATTTCTAAAACATCAGGTTGGATTTTATTTTAAAAAAATGTTTGCTAAACAGACTAAATGTAAATGGGTTAAATTGTTAAATGTGTTAAATTGACCATATAAATACAGACTATTAAAAGAACAAGCAACAACCAATTATCAGGCCTAAAGATTTTTTTTACTGAAAATCTACTGAACCTTTATTAAACTACTTCTTTGAACTTTGAAATTAATTAATCAAAGAATTTTTTTTTCAAATGAAATTACATTGAAACTGTGATCAAATTAAAAGGGTACATTGTTAATATGACAAGCTTTTAAATGAATTTTGTAATTGGGGACAGTTGCAACAGCATTCTGCTACTGTCCCAACTCTGTTAACCCTGATTAAACTGTTTATGCTAGCCTAGGGAGATAATAGCTTTAATGCTTGATATACCTATTTAAAGCTAAGAAAACAGTTATTTAAATTATATGAATGAATAATGTTTAAAAAATACAGATTAGACAGTATGATAAATTTTCATTAAAACAATACTTTTTTTCTTTTCCTAAAAATAAGTTTTATACTGAAGAAATGGTCAGATATGGCTGATTTCTCTCAGATTGAAGGGCTTAGAATATGTAGTATGGATATCATCACTCTCATTCCTGAATGGAGGATGAAATATTGTTGCAACTGTCCCTATTCTCCCCTTCTGTATGAGTCTATGTAGCCTACAGTATATATCTCCAAATATTATTTAAGGCACACTGAAAAAAATGATTCATTGGATTTAATAAACCTATTAAGGTTGCAAACAATTTATATGAGCTGAATTTAAACAAACACATGTAATTTCATTGTTCAACTTAATCTGTTTGTTTAAATTTAGCCCATATAAATTATTTGCAACCAGTTACCTTAAAAATGTTAGTAATACGATGAATCGTTATTTCAGTGCAAGTCACTACAGTGTAAACAAAATAATTAACTAATACTTTTCACCATATTTCCCTGGTTAATTTATTCAGTTTAAAAAGAATACAAAAAATAATCTGAATATATTAATAAAACTGTCAAGTATTGTGAATTTTAGTGCTGCTGAATTTAATTTATATGGCTTAGTGTAGGTGAAATAAACTCATTTTGAGAAAGTAGCCTTTAAAATATATACTGTAATTGAAATGTACAGACACAATCTAGTAAAGTGGATATAAAAGCTTTCTTTACTTCAAACTTTAACACTTTATGAAAAGCCCAAATGTCAAAAAAGTCTCAATTGACAGGTGCAGGAAAAAGCAATGTTTTTTAACTGCAGTGTCTCAAATATAAAATCCAAATAGATTTGCTTTAAAACTACCTTCCAATCATGAACAATGTTTGAGTTTATATCTAGAGGGATAGTTTTGGATGGGTTAGCTCACTCCTCAATTCAGTCTGTCTCTCGTTGTCTGTATTCCACAATGGTTGAAAGTCATTTGGGTACTTTCAGTGTTTGCTTTAGCCAGCTGTCAGAAGAGCTGTGTCCTCCAGCTTCGTGATCAATACTAATTTAGTGTTAATAGATGTCAATTGATCAGATATCCCTAGGGTGCGTGACCACACACTGAGTTTGACATCTATAGTCCTTAAAGAAGGCGGTAATCCAGGGAATTGGGGAACACAAAATTTGCTGCTGAAATGCATTGCAACACTTTCTTCATAAGACCAGATAAGCTCAAAGTTAAAGAAAAACAAAGTGGCATAAGCTAATTTGCATGGTGGTTCTTTTTTTTTTATCAATAAGTGGACCTTTTTGCAATTATTAGACTCATTTTCTATTTAATTATTAGATCTATACACTGCATTTTAGTGGTATTTTAAGCACTATTTTTTAGCTGGATTAGCCTGTCATCATAACCACTTTTTGATGTACCAAATATATTTCTTAAAGATTTAGAATAAAGAAATATGAATAAATACATATTTTTAAAATGTATTGCATCCAATATCATTAAAAAAGGAATCTGTAAATGTTTTAAATTATGAACTGTAGCCTATTGACATTTATTAGGCAAATAACAAACTGGCCAACTCATTCAACTGTCCTCAGTCAGATTTTGGCCATTTAAATACATAATAATAATAATAATAATACTGATAATAATAATAATGTACAGCTTTGTGATTTTTCTAGCCTCTCTTGTAAAAAAATACATTTGAAAATTCATGAATAACAACATTAGCCTTATTAGTATTCAAATTAGTTTAATATGGGCCACTTTTTGTTTCAAGACTAAGGTCCAAGATGTAGAATAAAAGTTACTTGTAAAATGTTTTCTCTATTTAACAACAATATAGTAGTGAAAGTCAGATTTGCATTGGTCAAAGCTGATTAGCTGAAGTCACACCAAAGCGACAGCCAACTCATTCATTCATTTTCTTTTCGGCTTAGTCCCTTTATTAAACTGGGGTCGCCACAGCGGAATGAACCGCCAACTTATCCAGCATATGTTTTACGTAGCGGATGCTTTTCCAGCTGCAACCCATCACTGCAAAACATCCATACACACTAATTCACTACAGTCAATTTAGCTTACCCAATTCACTTGTACTGCATGTCTATGGACTTGTGGGGGAAACCGGAGCACCCTGATGAAACCCACATGAACATGGGGAGAACATGCAAACTCCACACAGAAATGCCAACTGACCCAGCCGGGGCTCGAACCAGCAACCTTTTTGCTGTGAGGTGATCTTGCTGCCCACTGCGCCTCTGTGACACCCTGCAACAGCCAACAGAGTATTCTTAAAACCTTTTTTGGTGAGTTATTTTTTACAATTTATGATCAGAATCAGTTTTATTGCCAAGTGTGCTTTACACACACAAGGAATGTGTTTTGGCAACAGAAGCTTCCAGTGTACGACATACATCGTGCCTTTTAGAACCTAAAAACTAATAGTTCAGATTTCCACCGAGCCTGATTCTGAACTAAAACAGCACTGTCCAAAAAATCCTGGTTGCCTTAAATTTAAGCTGAATCAAATTAATCTTATGGATCCATTGAACTTATACTATGTTAAACTGACTTGAAACAGCTTGTGTAACTTAAAAAAATAAATTAGAACATGATTATCTTAGTTTAATAAGTTACAATGACCTAAAAACATGCTGTCAGGACTAATTAATGATATCATTTTTTACAGTGTGGTAACATTTTTTCCCCTTCTCTGTTTATTTCTCATAAAACTCCACCTGCATGTTCTACAGCTCCAGCTGTATGTTAGAGGTCTCCTTACACATTCGCTTCTCTGGTCTTTATAAAACGTTCCTGTGATACTAAGCTTGCCCTAGAGACAATTTGTATTGGCTGATGCGTAACATTCAACAAGCCCTTTTCTTCAAGGGAAGAATTTACCATTTATAAACATAATCACATAAAACAACTTTCACAAAATAGGAAACAGAAAATTTACAGTTGAGCTAAAACACATTTAATCCTCAGCTCTTCGGATCTGGAGCTGGCAGATTTGGAGAAGAAAGGAAGAGGAACTCCGAAAGTCTCCTTGTTTATTCCTGTCCCTTACCCATATTTACTTCTGAACTGTCACTCATCTCCTTTTTCCTCCCTTGTTCGCTCTGCCCTGCGGCTTTTCTCTCACACACAGGCTGTGTGACGACGCTGTTGCGAGCGGAGAAATCTGGGGGACCATCTGAAACCAATTAGGGTGGTGCAACAGCCACCCAAAGACTCGGTGACGGATGGGGCTCTTGTATTTATAGCCAGGGTAATTGGCAACACACACACACACACACACACACACACATACATGCAGATTGTGGCGCATGAATGCACATTTCTCAAGACGTGTGAGGGAGAGCCAGGCCAAGTCCCTCCAAATTATGATTCATGTTACATCACAGTTTGATAGTGCAGATGTGTGCAAGATTACACGATCCTCCCTCTCAGAGAGCGAAGATGCTTTGAAGTTGTTTAGGCTGCGTACGCTCCTCATTCTTGCCAAAGACAATCTATCCAGCGTCGGTGGAGCAAATGGTCTGGAATGAACGTATTAATACGGCCATCAGTCATTGTGCAGGGGACGAGGTGGAAGTCACGGTGGCTGTGTGCAGCTGATACGGAAGTCAGGGCCGAGGCCGTACATCTCGGCTATCTGTCCGGAGCTGTCAGCGCGTCAAACCTGCATGTGAAAATATACACACGGCACATCTGCCTCTCGTTAGCCGCCATAAATGGCTGCCATGTGGTCTGCTGATAAATAGGCCAGTCTATTTATTGGAACACAACAAATTGGCTACAAACACTGACATGGAATCGAAGCACTATAAATACTAGACGCGATGAAAGTTTTAAAACGTGCTGCAGGTATTTTATGAAGGTCCTCGTTTTTCCTGCTTTCTTTTTATGTACTTTCAGCCATTCCTCTCACTCCTTTCTTCTCGCTCTGCCAAACGGGAGTGGACTTTCTCTCTTGATTTTTGGCTGTGAGCGATCGAGCACAGAATGTAGATTCGCTGTACACTAAAAGCCATAAGATTCCTGAATGAATTGTCAACAGACAAGCCCTAAACCCCGTGTAATTACATATTTGGAGTTTATCTGGGTTTATGCGAAAATGCACAAGTTTCCCTTCCTTGGTGGTCCTTAAACACATCCATATGTCTTGAGTGTTTCCCTTTTCACTCCTCCCTCCCTCTCTCTCTCACTCTCTCTCTTTCTTGCTGCACCTCTCCTTAGTCTTTGGAAACATTATCCTTTTGCATGAGTAGATTAGTAGACCTGTTGGTGGGGTGTTTTTCTATTGTTAAGTTTGTTGTGGTGTTAGACACTTTCACTGGCCCAGATGAGGTTTCGGAGTGTGGAGGATCTGGGTGGGATGGTTTGCAAACAGAATCAAGCCGCAAAGCACATCCCAAACAGGAACACACAGTAAACGTGGGGAGGCCTGGGATCGTGTGTGGGCCTGTTTTTCCTTTTTTTTTTTTCTCCCTTTCCTCCCTGCTTGAGAAAACCGATCTGTTTTAGAACACGTGCTAAATATTACCATATTTACATTTTCCTGTTTGAAAAAGGCCAAGCCAGGAGGGAGGGTGGTGGGGTTTGCAGTGGAAAGGTCTCGGGCCGGGTTAGGCTCCGTTTGAAACTCTAAACCCTTTTCATGCTTATTTGTTTTATGATTCTGCAGGGTACTGTGTTTACACTCAAAGTGCAACATCTGGATTAGATAATTTGTTGAGAATTAACCGAGGATGGATGCTTATCGACCTCTTTTGATTGAATCTGTTTGATGTTTTTTGGATATTTCGCTCTGCTGAGATGTTTTTGGTTGGTTTGTTAGCTTGTGTCTTGCTTGATATATTTTGTACTAACAGTTTTTGTGAGGAAATAAAACAGGTGAAGGTGAGGATTATTGTACTGGAATGGCCAATTTAAACAGTCTGTGTTCTAATCACATTCATGACCTTTGATCTACAATAGCTTATTTGAAAGTTAAGCATGTGGTGACTGTTTGTCTAAAGGCCACTTCTGCTGACTACACAGTGAAGGACCAGAGAATGATTAAATCCCTCTTACTTCAGTAATTTTTTTGTTGTCATTTACCAGCTTTTGTGCAGACTGTGTGTTGTGTTTACTATTATGGGATAAATTGGAAAAATGCTCATCAGATGCAATAATGAAATAAATGACTGGATTTGATTTAGACTGTGTGCTTCACATACAGATTAAACACACCGGGTTTTAAGGGATAGTTCACACACAAACACACACACACACACACAAACACAAACACACACACACACACACACTCACTCACTCACTCACTCACTCAAGTGGTTCCAAACCTTTATGAGTTTCTTTATTCTGTTGAACAACAAGATATTTTGAAGAAAGGTTTTTCCTACTATGGATGTCAATGTTGCAACCCTGGCTCATTC
The DNA here is from genome assembly GCA_903798205.1 of Danio tinwini. Lineage (NCBI taxonomy): Eukaryota > Metazoa > Chordata > Actinopteri > Cypriniformes > Danionidae > Danio > Danio tinwini. The sequence goes on from CAIGQZ010033059.1 coordinate 16,224,388, forward strand.
TGAAAACGTACCGCTATATATGTTTTTGGAGATTGCGAAATACGTGCCATGAGGTACTTTTTTATTTTTTGTTTTCGCAAATCCTCCAAAGGCCAGTGTGTGCATTTTTTCAGATCTCAAATTTCTCTTGCGAGTGCCATTCGTGCCTGCTGTTCTTGCGTAAATCCACCAGAGGCTACTGTTGACTGACTGACTGACCAGCCTGATCTCACGAGGAAACGTAAGTATTTTACGTTTTGTCAGTTTAGTGGCTAATTTGTACGAATTATGTACAATTGTAAATGTACAATTTTAAAAAGGAGGCGTGGCACCTAACCCCAACCTTTATTGGGTGATGAGCAAATAGTATCTATTTGTACAAATTAGATCGTACAAATTCATACGTATTGGTCACTAAATCAAAAAGTTACGATTGCCGTGAGATTGCGTTGGACCGACTGACTGACCAAATGACTGACTGAACGATCGACTGACTCATCCTCCTCCTTCCCTAAACCCAACCAATAGTGTTTTCAAAAACACAGTTTGACCCAAAGCAAAAATGCAGATTTTCTGCTCTATTACGATATTTTAAATAATTACGTTAATAACACTTAAGTAATACTTCACAATATTAATGATTTTATTGTGTTTGAACAAAAAAAGTACATTTTCAAAAACATAAAATGCGGTGTAAAATACAACGTGGCATTATGATAAATAAATAAGTAAATAAATGAAAAGTTATATGGATACAGTTAAAACTAATTTTAAATAGTACTATACATTTTTATTTTTGATTTATTCAATAGGATTATTTGTAATGGCTTTATAATCTGTATTTTAATCGTGTTTTTTTCATTGTTTTTATTTGATTCTTTTTCTATCTGAAATACATCAAAATTCTAATAAAACTGATCGACAAATTAGTTTATTCTTTCACTTTTTTGTTATTTTCAAAATCTCCTCTTGTGTAAATAATGTATTTACAGTACCCAGAATGCCTAGAATAACACTATTCCATTCAATAATCTTGTGAATATTAGTAAATTAGAGTAGAATAATGAAATGTCATTAGCTAGACAGTACATGAATCAACACAATGGGATGTACAAAATCAGCTTGTTTGTTTTGCTTATTTTCCAAAGACAGCATCGGCATGGTACCACCAGTGCTTTAAGATCACATCCCAATGAGGTTTATTAATATACATTTAATAGCACAAACGTTTTTTGTAGAAACGCCAGTGAATGACTCGCAGAACTAAAGAGAGCTGCAGTCATTTGATGGGAGCATCTGAATCATGGGAAATTGCTTGCTTTGAGTTGCTTTGCCATGCAGGGTTCCAGTGTGGATTGTAAGCTATAACTGTTTTTCAGAGGTCAGCCATAGTTCCAGTTCAGCTGCTGGTGTGGGGTCTGTGTCATTTTAATGCCTTTACTGTCAGACAACGAGAACAATGTGTGTGTTTTATAGTCCACAGTTTGTGCCTTATAATGCATTGTGTTGTTTTAAGCTTAAAATGGACTCAAAGTGTCTGGGGTGACATGCTATGAAATAAGACTTCAATTAAGTAAACAGAACCATGTGCCAAATGTGTCATCAAAAAAAAAAAAAAACCAACAAGGAGACTTTCTATGTTCAGAACAAGCCCTTTCAACAATGGAAGGCCGGTTGTGATCATGCAAATGATGCTCGTTCATCAAGAATGTCCAAGAGGGATTAGGCGAGTTACTTACTCCCACTGAAAGATGAGAGGTCTCAGGGGCGAACCCTGCGTCCCCCCTCCATTCCATCACTGCTGTCCCAGGTCTCTTCAGCAAGGAAATTACTCTAATGCTCGGGAACAGATGTGTCAGAGACGCGATTTGTGTGTGTTTTATTGACTCTGTCCATCTGTTAATACAGTTGCTTGTTTCTTTCTGGATTTTTTTGAGCATGTGAGAATGCCAGAAGAAACATACTAGAGGCAAAGGAGGACTGACGATTAGATGAATGAAAGGAATGGGGTATAATGGCTTGAGATTTAAGAGTAATATTTATTTTATACATACAATTTCATTTAAATGACTTCTCAGCTTCTCAGTGGTGTGTTCAGTGTAAAAAATAAATCTGTTGTAGTTAATAACTGCATAAAAAGCACAGTGAGGAAGTTCCATGTTTGACAATGTGACGACTTATGTTAGCTCGGTGTGTGTGTACTAATTAGCTGTTTGCATCCGATTCAAGATGTGCAAGTGAATGGTGCATTGTGGTGTCATCTATCTATATTTAAAAATATATAATTATGAAAACCTTCTTGTTTTCACATTCTAATACACTTTATTCTGTTCGATTTAAATACAGTTAAATACAGCTCAGTCACTTTGGTGCATTTCTCACAACACTATTTACATTTATTTACATTTACAGTTTCTCATTCCTTCCAACAAATTGCAAATGCTTTTGGACATGCATCAATTGCTTTCATGCAACTCTCTTCTGTTTTATAACATTATCATTTGCTTATGTCATGTCAGTCAAAATTAACTAAACTTGTGAATGCTGAATAGTCATTCTATATAAAACTAATAGTCCTCATTTCATTACTTGAGTCATTACATACACAATTTTTTAACTTGTTGTCAAAATCTGTCAAGCAGCTTATATAAAAAAAAATATTTTTTTTTCCTGAAAATGTGTTTTAAATTGTACAATTTCATGAATGATTTACAGACCTATGTATGAAGGTTCAGTTCCAATATGTACTGCAATATTGTTTACAGTTTATGTTTGTTGTAAATAAGGGTGTATTTATTCTTTTGCACAATGCTGTGAATACTCTTAATTAGAATTGCAAAGAGTACATGCAGTACAAATGTGAAACATATTCATTGTCTTGTACTCAGATACCTCACTAAATGCAGTGATGTCTAACTTTACTGTAGTTTTCGAATGGCTGTGCAAAGAGTATGTAGTGCTGTCTTGAGCATTTTCAGGACGTGTCACCAAAATCTGTTTTTTTTTTTTTTTATTGGAAAAAAATTACAGAGTAAAGTGTCATAATGAAAACATGACAAGCCATTTGACTATCTTGTTCATAAACAATGGTGTCAGGACTTTTCATCTTGATGACACTGACACTTTCATTGACATGAATACTTGCTTTTGAGGAATGAGCTATCCATTTTGAGCAAGTGACACACTTTTGCTGGTTATCAACTAGGTTTTGCAGTTTGTACTAACTATTTTGAGAAATGCATTAACTATTGTGCAAATGTAAATAGTCTTGTGAGAAATGCATCAAAGCCACTGAGAAAAACTGTAATAAAACACTTGTATAAAGCATTAACTGAGACCTTGTACATACTATTGCAGTTTTTTTTTTTTGCTTCTATTGTCCAAGTTGTCGACAGTCTTGTCAACAATACAGTACATTACTTTCTATTATTAACTTTCATTAACTGTTTCAGTATTTTTGACAGACAGAGATAGATAGATTGACAGACAGACAGACAGACACACAGCTAAAAGACAGAAAGACATACAGACAGATAGCCAAAGCCATATCACCATCACCCTGCAGCCCAGGACCGGTTACTCACTGAAGCTAAGCAGGGTTGAGCCTGGTCAGTACCTGAATGAAGGACCACATGAGAAAACTAGGTTGTTGTCGGAAGTGGTGTTAGAGAGGTCAGCAGGGGGTGCTCAATCTGCGGTCTGTGTGGGTCCTAATGCCCCAGTGAAAGTGAAGGGAACACTACACTGTCAGTGGGCGCCGTCTTTCGGATAAGACGTTAAACCAAGGTCCTGACTCTCTGTGGTCATAAAAAATCCCATGGCACTTATTGTAAAGAGTAAAGGTGTAACCCCAGTGTCTTGGCTTAATTCCCTCTCAACCCTTACGATCATAGCCTCCCAATCATCCCCATCCACCAAATTGGCTCTATCACTGTCTCTCCGCTTCACCTATAGCTGGTGTGTGGTGAGCGCACTGGCGTTATTGTCCTGTGGCTGCCGTCACATCATCCAAGTGGATGCTGCACACTGGTGGTGGTGTGGAGAGACCCCCCCTCATGATTGTGAAGCACTTTGGGTGTATGGCCATACACAATAAATGTGCTATATAAATACACATTACATTACATTGGATAGATAGACAGACAGACAGACAGACAGACAAATAGATAGATGGATAGATACTATAGATAGATAGATAGATGGATGGATGGATGGATGGATGGATGGATGGATGGACGGACGGATAGACAGACAGAAATACAGATAGATAGATAGATAGATAGATAGATAGATAGATAGATAGATAGA
>CAIGQZ010033059.1:16261830-16276916 GCA_903798205.1 Danio tinwini
CAACTTTCTTCAAAATATCTGCTTGTAGGTTAACTACAAAGGTTGAGTAAATTGGTAGTGGGTGACACAGTGGCTCAGTGGTTAGCACAATCACTTTACAGCAAGAAGGTAACTGGTTCAGGTCCCGGCTGGGTCAGTTGGTATTTCTGTGTGGAGTTTGCATGTTCTCTCCATGTTGGTGTGGGTTTTCCCCGGGTGCTCCGGTTTCCCCCACAGTCCAAAGACATGCGCTATAGGTGAATTGAATACACTAAATTGACCGTAGTTTATGTGTGTGGTAGTTGGAAGGACATCTGCTGTGTAAAACATATGATAGATAAGTTGGCGGTTCATTCCGCTGTGGCGACCCCTGATGAATAAAGGGACCAAGCCGAAGCAAAATAAATAAATAAATTAGTAAATTGTTAGCCATTTTTCATTTTTGGGTGAACTGTCCCTTCAAGTCTTCTAAAGCTCACTAAACTTTTTAACAGATTTAATAATTGAATGCAATTTTTGGCAAATCTCAAAATTGGTATCCACTTGTTATACTGTACATTATATCATTGAGATATCTAAAATTTTAAATTTATAAAATTTTTTAGTTTAGTATATTTGTTATGAAGATTTATTTTGATCTTAATTTCAGTTATTTATATTTGGCGATCTGGATTAAACTGAATATAAATTTAGCTTTGAAACTATTTGTTTTAGCTTTGTTTTTAATCTAATATTTTTCATCCATTTATAACATGGAAATATATTTGTTTATTGGTATCTGTCAAAATACACATGAAATTTATTCAAGAACTGGGCAGTGTCAGGAAACACCGTTGAAGTACTGCAGATAACAACCTAGTCATGTTTCAAAAAAGCTCTGGCTTAGTGTGTGCATGTGCGTGTGTTTTAGAGATACTTTGAACTTCAAACAGCATCATATCAACCTTTCGGCTTGCTAAGAATTTACAAAGAGCAAGTGAGGTCAAATCTACAATCTCAATGTCTTGAGCCCCCATACTGATATCCTAGTTCAGACTTGCATACCAATCTACACTACAGTTGAAATTAGAATTATTAAACCACCTATTTCCCAAATGATGTTTAACAGAGGAAGGACATTTTCACAGTATGTCTGATAATATTTTTTTTTCTGGAGAAAGTCTTATTTGTCTTATTTTGACTAGAATAAAAACAGTCTTATTTTTTTTTAAAAACAGTTAAGGTCAAATTTATTAGCCCCTTTAAGCTATATTTTTAAACAGAAATTGGGGAAAAAATAAACAAGGGGGCTAATAATTCAGGGGGTTTAATAATTCTGACTTCACCTGTAAATGCAAAATCTATTAGACAAAATAGATAAATTTTTTTTTTTAATATAACAAAGTTAAGATTATAGACATCCAGACATAAATGTTTCTATAGTGCACCAGCAGGGCGTAGCATTACCCAAGATTGTACCCCTGTATAATTGTCGCCTCCAGCTGGTGAGTGTCCACTGGGGCATTTTATCACAGTAACCATCAGCCAAAGCCATGCACAGTGGGTAAATATGACGATATTTGGTAAACCGTACTTCATTCCTAACTGCCTCATTGTGGTTAAGCCAACCCGCCGTGTTTAGTACGTCCATGAAGTGTTTTGTTTGGTTTGAATCTCGTAATCACCCATATGTGCACCACAAACACACTACAGGCCTCAAGTTTGTGGTTCATGAGCTTTTAGTAAACACATGTCCGGCTGCCATTGCACGTTGTTTTATTTGCCCATCATATCACCTCATTTTTTTACTTTACAGTGGAGAGAAAGTGCAGGAGGGGAGCGAGAAAGCTGGAAGGGTTTTTGTTTCTAAACCACAGTCAGTCCATCATTCAGCCACTCCATCCAGCTGTCAGCTTGTTACCAAAGCCACTGTCATCATCTCCAGCAATCTGAGAAGCCCCTCACGCTCTCTGTCCCTGCCTATTGCACTTGAAGCTCCACAGTGTGCCAAAGGAAAATGTCCGCACTAAAATTTGCAACAGGAGGTTTTTCAAACAACAGCAGCTGGATGTTGTGGCTGTGGTTGGGTGCTTTTCGAGTTCGAATTGCCTTTATGGGACCATTCGTTTACTCTGTGTTCTCATTTTTCCATTTGCGCCTTTGTTGGGTGTTGGAGCCATTACAGCTATTTAATGAGTACAACCTACACAGCCTTTGGATCACCTCCTTCCAGCTCCCCTGAAAGCCTGTTGAGTAATGGTACAAGTATGCCAACGATGGATGTGGGTTGTCTTTGTTTGAGCAGGCATAGCACCCCTCTATGCAAGATAAATGGGTGAGACCTGAATTGGCGGATCGCTGGTCTGGCCCACCTCATCATGGTTAGCAGGGGGAGATCAAAGGCATAGTTTAGCTCTGTTTGCAGTTTAGCACAGTAAGTGAAATATCCTCCTGGTGAATTACAATGTGTTGGGGTTTCTATGTGGTGAAATACGATGCATTGCGGAGTTTGTGTATGTAGTATGCGTCATTATATTCAGCCCCACAGTATATTTGGGAAGGTTTGTTGTTTAAATAACTTTATAATTATTACGTGCGGGCAAGGTGCTGGCATAGAAAGAAAAAGAATTAAGAGGTTATAGGAATATCAGTGGCGAGAAAAGGAGGGGGGAGGGTTGGATCAGTCTATTGTGAGAGAAATTTAAAGCCGAGAGCATGATGCAAATTGAAATTTGAATAAAAGGAAATAGGAATAAATTTGATAGCATACTAATATTAAAAGTTTTTTTATGAACATATTAGGCCGCTCCCCTGCACAGTTTAGTTACAACCTTGCTTCAACACACTTACCTGTAGGTTTTAAAGGGCACCTAGGTTACCACTTTTTCCAGATTTAATATAAGTCTTTTGTGTCTCCAGAATGTGTCTGTAAAGTTTCATCTCAAAACACCCATCAGATTTTTTATTATACCTGTCATAGGTTTCTCTTTTGTAGCATTTAGCATCAGTTAGCGTTTTTTTTTGTACTGCGCCTTTAAGGCTAGTCCTTCACGCCCACTGTTTCCACGTGCCTGGCAGCGGCTCCCTCGGCTGCGTCAGACAACAGACAAATATGAAGGAATAAGATCTCACGTAACGTTTGTGAGGAGAAACTACAGTAAGAATCTTACCAATAAGTAGGTGATGCATGTTGTGGAGTTGTAAGGCTGAGTCACACACAATGTAGTTACAAAGTTCACGCACACACACACACACAGCGCTGACAGGCACACACAGACAGTGCGCGTTTAGCTTAGCACTGTTTTTGCACGCAAATGTGATAGGATGCAGGTTAATCCACACTATGCTGTATGGATATCTGTTATGTTAATGTACAAAATAAACCTGATTTAACGTCTACAAACCGGGATTGAAGCGTCTTTTATAATTGTTCTTACACGCGGCTGTGTTGAAGTAAATGGCTGTAATTCATTACACACATGCACTGTTTTAAAACATTTTAAACTTGTAAAACTCACTCTTGATCACATTTGATGATGATTGATGATCCTAGCGAACTGAACAGACTTTTATTTACAGTTACTTTATTTACAGACACGTCCTGTGTCTGGTTGATATGATTATACAGTTACTACTGAGACAAGTTAATACGCAGCTGTCAATCAATTCGGTGGGCGGGGGGACCGCACTCCTACGTCAAATTGCGGTTGATCGCAAAACGGCTCCAATTGGTCCACCGTTTTTATGTTGTTAAATTTAAAAAAAAAAGGACTGGGTGTGTTTATATCACCCCAATATGACGGTCTATACACCATACATACACATATGTCTGTCCAAACTGCTTAAAAAGGAGATTTTTCACCATAGGTGCCCTTTAAAGCAAGCCTAAAGGACTTAATTAGTTTGATCAGATGTGTTTAATTAGTGTTGGAACTAAACTGTGCAGAGCTGCAGCCCTCCTGAGGCTGAGCTTGACACCTGTGGTACAGAGGGAATTTTGGTGGGATGGATTTTTTGGATCGTGAGAGGAAGTCCTGTACCTGTTGGATTCTGTTGCCAATGAAATCTCTTCCCATCATGCCACACTTTAATTAGAGTGTACTGGTCACTACTTTGATAATAAAATGGCAACTATAGAAATGTGTACTTAGCATTTAGTGTATATTTATTCATATTTAATATATAATCTTTTTTAGATACCAGGGTGGAAAAACACTTTAATTTCTCAGAATGCATTACCAGTTGAATTTCCTAGCAGTTCAGTAAATGCTGCTTGTTTGATGTATATACACACTGTAAAAACATAAAAAGTTGAGTTACCTTAAAAATTTTAAGCAACAAGCTACGAAGAAATTTTGAGTTTATTAAACTTCAGTGGTTGAAGTTGTGACAAATTAATTTTAAGTTGACCGAAAAGGTTGGTTTAAGTCAAGTACTTTATGGAATAATTTGGCACCAATTCAAACACTGAAGCTTCATAAACTCACAATTTCTTTGCAGCCGGTTGCTTTAAAATTTTAAGTTAACTCAACTTTTTATTTTTTGAAGACATGGAGAAATAAAAAATGTAATGTCTCCTCAACTGAATATTTTACTTTCATTGAACAAACAGTTTCAAACATGCAGCTGCATCATTTTTATGAGTAAATTCAACTCTGAGCTCAAAAATATGCCCAAGTAACTTACAATTTTAAACAATTAACAATTTGTAAGTTGGATTTTTTACAGTGCATTTGTGTACATGTGTACTTTTCTGTATAAATAGTGTGTTCACACTAAATAAAAAAAAGAAAAAGTAAATACTGTAGCAGTTTTAACTTCATAATTTAGGGTCGCAGCTGTCAGACTTTGATGTTGGGTGACAAAATAACCTTAAATAATTCACACACTAGACAATAGATTATATCATGCATAGAGTAAGTATAGTGCATCGTCTGGTACACAACTTTAGTCATTTCCATTCCAACTCCAATTCTGTGGTCAACTCACTCATGGACTGGAATAGTACCGATTGGTTAGTTCTTATTTTTCAAGTGTTTATATTGGTTGACTCACTGTATGATGGGCTCTTGTGGTGGTGTGTGCTCCACCTCATAGCCCTCCTGCCGCAGAATGTCCAGTACACTATGATTCCCCAGGAAATGACCTGTAAGACATAGAAAACAAGAAGCCATGTTAGTGACTATGCATTATACTGTATGAGGGAGGATGTCTCGAGAACCCTGCTTTTCTTTTGTTCTTGATCTCAAGGTGCACTTGTTCTTCAAGAATGAGGCCACATAAAATGCCCCCATGCTACTGTCTCTCCGCCTCGGCTCTCACGTATAATACACTCATAATTCCTTCACTCTTGAGACATCAAACGCACGCGCTCCAGCACCACGCTGATGAAAGCTGTTTCACTTCTCCGTGCAGCTGATAATCCCGTATGTCACTCAACCCAGCAATAAGCGCTAATACAGCCTGACCTCATCGCCTCAGCATGCTCCGCAGCTTATTAACAGCACGCTGAAAATCTTCAAGGCTGTCTCTTTTCATGCTTCTTTATCATCATTATTTTGCTGATCATTCGCGAAGACAGGGCAGGGGAGGGTGAGCGAGGGGCCCGCAGTGCTTTCTTGGCCGCCAAGTTCAAAGGCTGCTGGGGCGACTGGCACGGAGCGTGAAGAGGCTACCGCTGAGCGTCGGTCAGATCAGAGAGCCAGATTACGAAGCTACGCCCCTCAGCATGGTGGGAAGAAACAGGCAGCCCATTGAGGCCGGACCTGTTGTGTTCCTCACCTCGTCTCCCATCCCAGTGCAGACTCAGATGAGTTTAGTGACACCATCAGCAAGCCATCACACCCACATCCTCTGGTTAATGTTCATATTAAACTGGCTTAGAATGTATTTTTTGGAAAACGTTGAGTAATACAGCCATGCCCCCTGTATTCTGTGTGTGAGGTCGAGCGGTTCATTTAATGTGCTGTATTTATTTGGTTCCAACCACATAAATAACCCAGCCGGACAGAGCGCTCTCACAGACATTTTGGCTACTGGAGGAAGTAGTTACTTGAGAAGCGTTCAGTTACTAGAGGAAGTAGTTGGATTAAGTTTCAGGCTGCGGTGAGGTGCGGGTGGTCACCTTACTACCAAATTGGTGAGGTTAAGGTATAGGCCGTATCCAGAGAAATAGTCTCTTTTTAATTATTGAAAGGAGGCAGGGACATGCTAGAAAACAATTCAGCCTGAACTAATCTCTCCTTCTGTCTCTCTCTGTAGGCATCCACGCCCAAAACATTGGCATGCAATAAATAAATACACACGCCCAGAAGCAAACAAACAAACCCGTGCTTCATACACACAGGCACCCAAATTTTCGTCCAAATGATTCAGATTGAAAAGACTGAGACAGGTGCAAAGACTGTTTGTGCATTCCGTTTGTTTCAGTCAGAATAGAGCACACGTGGTGTTCCCATATTTTGTTTTTTAAACTGTATGTCAAGTGTTAGATTCTTGGCTATGGGGTTGATTCCCTGGGAATGTGCATATCTTGAATTCACCTTGAAAGTGGTTTTTAAATTACAATGTCTGCTATTTTAATAGATGTAAAAGATTAAATAACATCAACACAGTCTGGCTTTTACTGTAATGTGCAAATCTACAGCTTAAACCCCGAATTTTTTCTCTCTCTCTCTCTCTCTCTCTCTCTCTCTCTCTCTCTCTCTCTCTCATCAGACTTGTTCACATTTTCTGTCCTGGGGTAATTGGGGTTCTCAATCACTTTTTAAGCATAAGTTCTTTGGTGCATTTAAATATTTTCTGAACTCCCTAACCTCTCATACTTTCTCATATTTAAAAGATGTACTGTGAACGGTACAGGGATTGGTTTGAGTATTTTGGGTTGTGTCCAGATGTCAGCACCTTCATGATACATGATACATTACACACAAGACCAAACATACATAAAGCCAATGCTTTAGGCTTGTGAGGAGTTTTTTTGTAAAGCAGGGATTTTTGCGGTCTGTGTCTGTTTAAATAAAGTCAGTATTTTCTAATGACATGTTTGGTAATGTATTTAAATCTCTCTGGCATTTAAATGGGCATTTAAAAAACTATGCATTTTTAAAATTCAGACATACATTTTTTAATAAACATTTGGGTTTAAAAAAATAATTACTATTATCGTGTAAACTACAAAAGCCTATAACAATTTGTGAAAATGATGACATGCATATTCATATTCATTCTATAGGTGTAATTAGACCGGCAGCTAGCTCTCTGCAACTTCACATGGTTGCCCACTGAAGCTAAGCAGGGCTGTGCCTGGTCATTTAGTACCTAAATGGGAGACCACATGGGAAAGCTAGGTTGCTGCAGGAAGTGGTGTTAGTAAGACCAGCAGGGGGTGCTCAACCTGCGGTTTGTGTGGGTCCTAATGCCCCAGTATATTGATGGGGACTCTATACTGCTCAGTGAGCGCTGTCTTTTGGATGAGATGTTAAACCTAGGTCTTGACTCGACTGTGGTAGTTAACAATTCTAGGATGTCCTTCAAAAAAAAAGAGTAGGAGTTTAACCTTGCCCTCCTGGCTAAATTTGCCCACTGGCCTCTGTCCATCATGGTTTCCTAACCATCCCCATATCATAATTGGCTTCATCACTCTGTCTCCTCCCCACCAATCAGCTAGTGTGTGGTGTGCGGTCTGGCTCAATATGACTGCCATTGTGTCATCCAGGTGGATGCTGCACACTGGTGGTGGATGAGTGAAGATTCTATTAAAAGTAAAAAAAGTTATATGCTTTGAGTTTCCAGAACATCGCTAATATAAATGTAAGGAATTATTATTATTATTATTTCCTTGAATTGCTTTTCCTTTACATATTATAGTAATAAACCACCCTCATTATACGTCTAGACAAATTTGCTCTATGCTTTTGCAATCTTGTATGTACAACTGTGTAGAAAATGTTTTATGTGTGCAATACACTGAGGTGCTGCTTTTTGTTCAATTTTATCAACAGTATAGTTAAATCACTGATTAAATTAAGTTTATCATAAAAATAATTATATTTTAATCACTAGGCACCTTTATCTCAAATCAAACATGTGATCTACTTAACATTTTCTTAGTAGTCGAGCATTTGTGTTCTTATTTACTTTATATTTGATAAGAAATAAGACATGCAGAGAAGGAGAAAGCAAACATCCTGAGACATGAGATTGTAAGGCACTGTGGGCCACCAGGCTGCCGTTGACTTTAATCATAGTACTACTTTTGTCTTGTTTTCTCTCTGCTTGCTGTCCATTATTGTGAGCAAGCATGTGTGTATCTGTGGCTCTGCATGTGTGTCAGATGTTGCTCAAGGGAAGCCTCTACCTCTGACATGTTCATTTTCTGCTCTCTCCCGTGATCACCCTACAAACTACTGACCTCTAATGCAGCACAGCTCCATCTAATCCACACACACATACTACCTGCTGCAAGTTTTTACAGCAGCAGGAAATCTATAAATCTCAACATGGTCTCTGAGTCAACAAACCCTCAGCGCCGCCTTGAGTGTACGACCCACAGATCAGCTCTAACACCTATATAAATCTCAGAGCGAGATCAGGAAATTCCAGCCTTCAGGCCATCCTTGGGATATTAGAGTATTAAAGGGGTGCTTCTTTGTTTTACCTGTCCAAAGGGGCTCCCTAATGAGGGGTCTCTCTCTCACTGTGGGGCGGCTATTGGGTGTGTAGGTGTTCAGGGACTTATGGGACTGAAATATTTTAAGGGTTTGATGCAGAAACATTGAAACTGTTTCCTTTATGGCTTCAAATATTTACATTTCTCTTACGGTGAACGTGGGGTGGTGGATTTGCCAAAGAAAGAGAGAGAGAGAGAGAGAGAGAGAGAGAGAGAGAGAGAAGGTCAATCCAACGCATGGGGACATTTTCGCAGTTGAGGAAAAGTGAAAATGGAGGAAAGAGATGAAAAACGGAGAGCAGGAGCGCATTAACGGTCAAAGCTCACAGGGGTTAAAGCATTTAGGCGAAATTGCCCTTAGAGTTTGTTTTAGTTTCTGACAGCTGGGGTCTCTACTTCTTTTCTTGGAATGCCAAGGTGGCTTTGTGAAACAGCAGACATGATTAAAGTGGGGAAAAAAGCCGTTCTTGCATATAAACAGACTTGTAGTTCAAACTACACTTGTATTCGAAAGACATGGCATATACATATTAATATAAGTCAATACAAATGTTCAGCTACTATTGTATTTATTATGTAATACTTTTTTATGAAAAGACGAGACTTCCTGTTTTGGTGCCAACATCAAATTAAATTTACAAAAAAGGAAGTTTAAAGTTTCAAAGTTTCACAAAACATTTTGTAACAGTAAAATATGAAAAAATTAAAATATGGGTGATATAATGTTGCAGCAGGTATTTGTGTACACGTGAAATAAAATACTTTTTTAAACAAAAAAATAAATGCATATATTGTAATACGTCATAATACATTTAATTATATTTTAAATTATATTTGAAATTATTAAACCTAGTGGTTTAAATGACAAATAATTAGTATTTTGGGGCTGCATAATCATCTTACATAGACATTATATATTTGTGCAATACAAATCTGGAGCTTATCTAATAAAATAACTTACAATAATGGTTCAAATTAGTAGCCCAAATTTATGTTAAATAAAAATATTAAATAAAATTTTTCAAAAATGGGACTAGCACCAAGATACTTGTCTTCATTAATTCAATTAAATTCACCTTTATTTCTATAGTGCTTTTACAATGTAGATTGTAGATTGTGTCAAAGCAGCTTCACATAGAATTCAATTGTACACTCCACCAAGGGCACTTAGTGCGTACTCACACTATGCTATTCGAACCATGCCCAGGCCTGTTTCCCGGATCGTTTGAGAAGTGTGAGTGCTCTGAATCGGGCTCAGGCACGGTTCACTTGGGCGGCCCTGGCCCGGTTGGAAGAGGTGGGCCTGAGCGCGGTTCACTTGGCCCGAAACTGAAAGCGAGACGTGACTTTTAAGGGACTGTTTCATATGGATTAATTCATCATTCGTACTGTTCAATGAACGCAATGAACGTTGTAGTTTATTAAAGACGCAAACTCCTCACTGCACGACAGCTGCGCCTTCAGCAAACCTCCTAATTTCTGCAGCACGAGGACTTTATGATTATTTATGAGTGTCAAAAGTGGCTGATCTGTTTGGCGAAATATTTGACTGCGTGTCATCGCATATCAAATGACTAAAACGATATAACTAAAGAAATCTCCACTGTGCTGAGTGAGAGCGCTTACTGAACAGCGCATCATCGATGACGTAAGCGTGCCCAGGCCAGAATGTAATGTGAGTGCGGGCCGTCGGGGCAGATGGGAGGGGGGACAAGCGTGCTTGGGCCCGGTTCAAGGCAACGGTACGTAGTGTGAGTATGCCCTTAGATGTGCTAATCAGCTACTTCTGGCTGTTCCACACACAAGGTTAAAAATCTTGCCTTTGCAGTGGTGGCCCCCAAACTCTGGAATATTTTTGCCTCTCCATGTTAGGCAGACCACAACCCTTTCTGTTTTTAAATCTAGTCTTAAAACTCATTTTACTCTTTGGCTTTTAATAACATATGTGAGTCTTATGTTGTATTTGTTCTTTGTTTTAGATGGTGTAAGCACTTTGGTAAGCACTTGTTTTTAAAAAGCGCTTTATAAATAAACATTGACTTGACTGAGAAATGGATAAAAATATTCATGCAATTGTCTGCTATTATACTACATACAGTTGACGTCAAAATTAGCAGTGTAAAATTTTTACTCTTTTTAAAATATTTTCCAATTGCTGTTTAACAGAGAGAGGATTTGAACAAATTTTAAACATATTTTTCATAACTAATCTCTTTTGTCTTTGCGATGATGACAATTAATTAGTTAATTAGGCAGTGGTTTGTTCTGCAAAAAAAATATATATATATATAAGAGGGCAAAAATTGAACTTAAAATTGGTTTTAAACATGTAAAAACTGCTTTCATTCTAGCCAAACAAACAAAAAACTTTCTCCTGGAGAAAAAATATAGGAAATACTATGAAAATATTCTTACTCTCTTAAGCATCGCTTGGAAAATATTTAATAATAAATACAAATTTCACATGAGGGCTAATAATAAATGACTGTCAGTCATCAAAAACGATACTGTAGTGTTCACATACTAAATCATTTCACTCCTAGATTTTAATGTGGTTGTCACCCCCGAGATGTTCTAACTTTGCTCATTCTATTAATTTCCACGGATTTTTTTCTCTGTTGTAAAGGGACAACCCTAGATTTTTGGAGTGCATCCTCATACTCCTAGAATGTAGATGTATGTGGCTGAAATCAAATGTGCAGGTAGAAGCATCTGTGTTAAGTGCGGTACAGTTACATTGAGTGTGGGAGCATGTGTCATTTGTGTAATGTGAACTCAAATTCCACTAGCACCCAGATTTTTTCTTTTCAGTAGCTAATGAGGCATGTAAAGGCAGAGTCCGATAATGAGCTCTGCTGATCTAATTAGCACATAGAGTCACTTTAGCATCTGCACAAACATCCTCAGAGATACAAACCAACACAAAACTGCAGCTCAAGACAAACAGACTGTCTTTGCAATATGATAGATTTGATTAAATTTTAATTGAGCTTTTATTGTGTAACTATGCAGAGTAGCCACTTATTGACAGATAATATACTTGTCTTTTGACTCTTGAATTTTCCCATTTCAATTAATCTTAGATGTAGCAATGAGATTCACTTGTTATTATATAACATTACTTAATAACAGAATCAGTTGTTTGATTACAGTGGCTCCATGTTTAATTGGTAGAGTTGGAAGAAGTCATAGTGGAAGTCATTTTCTTGTCATTCTTGTCAAGCTACAGGTTTAAAGACATTTTAAAGTAATTCAGTTACAGTCCGTCTGCTTTTTGCCTTCCAGTTCAACCCCACTAAAAATGGTGATTTAATAAAACCATTACAACAAATGAATTGAATGTCCCAATGCTTTAATGTCAGGGTCAGACTACACAATGTTTTGGTCTTTTACAATATTCACTGTAACATTTTATGTGGTTTCCTCGAAATTCTTGTTTTGTCATGGATAAGAAACATGTCAGACTCCATGTTCCTTTCTGACCAATCATTGCTTGCTGTCTTTAACAGTTGGTTTGTTCTGTGGTGGGACTGATTGATTTACAGTAACAAGAGAATAAACAAACCGTGCCTACAGACTGTCCAGTTGTCAGAAAAGTTGTGTTGCCATAGCTTTTCCATATTTTAGTCATTGCATCTTCAACTTGTCATACTTGAAAGCTGTGTCCCTAATGGTCAACAGTATGACAGAACCTGTTGTTGTCCGCTATGATGTTTTATAAGAGATAAAAATATCTCAATGCCTATTGTTGTTTATGAATCACTTCAACACTGTATGTCAAATGGACTTTGCCAGTATTGTGCTGATATAGTATAGTCTGAATATGGTGTAATTGAGGTGATGTCAGATATTAGGAGTTGTGTGAATATACCTCCCTCTCCTGGCCTCTGTAGGCACACTATCGACTGATTCTAGAGACTTTTTTCCATACCTGACTTCCATGGCAAAGATGTCAGTTTATATCCTGCTGGAAGCAGTGTAAGTTTAGCTGGAGGGTTTAAATTGGTGTTGTACCTGTTACCTGGCGTGTTTGTTAGTGTGCACACATACTATAGCTTTAGCATCCTTGTTTCCATACCTGACAGTTCATATTCTGTTGGCAGCAGTGTGAGTATAGCCAGAGTGTTGAAATTGGTGCCATGACCCAGATGGAAATATGGTCTAAGCCTAGCTGGTAGGAGCTGATGCAAGAGGCTACAGTCTTTAGCTTGTTAGTGTGTACACATACTATAACTTTAGCATCCTTGTTTCCATACCTGAAATCCATGGTAGAAATGCCAGTTTATACCTTGTGGATAGCATTGTGATTATAGCTGGAATGTTTAAATTGGTGCCGTGGCCCAGATGGGAGAAAGGTCTAAGGCCAGCTAGTAGGAGCTGATGGAAGAGGCTACGATCTTTAGCATACTTGTTAGTAAACACACATTATATGCATATATTCTATGACTCTTGATCAATATCAATTTATACATTTGTGTAATTTTTTTTTTAAAAGACATAGGCAAGGCAAGTTTGTTTATATAGCACATTTCATACACAGTGGCAATTCAAAGTGCTTTACAGGAATAAAAGAGACAAGTATTAAAAAAATAAAAATGATTAAAAACAGATCAAACAGTTTAAATGTGTTAAAACAAATTAGAAAATAGTGAAAAAAAAGAAAAAACACTATAGTGGAATCTGTCGGACGTAGCAGTTCAGTAAAGGCACAGCTAAACAGGTGTGTTTTCAGTCTTGATTTGAATGTTCCTAATGTTGAAGCACATCTGATCATTTCTGGAAGCTGATTTCAGCAGTGAGGGGTGTAGTGGCTGAAAGCCGATTCACCCTGCTTTAACTGAACTCTTGGAATTTCTCTGTTTATATTTATATAATTTATATGATCCTAAAGATCTGAGTGATCTGTTAGGTTTGTATTCAGTGAGCATATCTGTAATGTATTTAGGTCCTAGGCCATTAAGTGATTTATAGATAAGTAATAATACTTTAAAAATCTATTCTGAATGTAACTGGGAGGTGTGATGTGCTCTGATTTCCTGCTTCTGGTCAGAATCCTGGCCGCAGTGTTCTGGATGAGTTGCAACTGTCTGACTGTCGTTTTGGGAAGGCCCATAAGGAGGCCGTTACAGTAATCTACCCTGCTGCTGATAAAAGCATGAACAAGTTTCTCTAAGTCTTCACTGGAAACACACCTAATTCTTGCAATGTTTTTGAGATTATAATATGCTGATTTACTAACTGCTTTGACATGATTATTGAAACTCAGATCTGACTCTAGAGTCAGACCTTGATTCTTGACCTTATTTTTTTGTTGTTTGACCCTTAGAGCCAAGGTACGCATTCACCTTGAGAACCTCACCTCTGTTCCCAAATGCAATGACTTCAGTTTTGTTTTTGTTTAACTGAAGAAAATGTTGGCACACCCAATTGTTCATTTCATCAATGCATTGGCAGAGTGTGTCAATAGGGCTGTATTCATTAGGCAGAAAGGCTAAGTAGATCTCAGTGTCATCAGCATAGCTCTGGTATGAGATTTGGTTCTTTCTCATTATTTGGCTCAGAGGGAACATATAAAGGTTAAACAGGAGAGGTGCCAAAATTGAGCCTTGTGGGACTCCACATGTCATGGGTGTCCACCTTGACCTATGGTCACCTATACTGACATAGTAACCTCTCCCTTCAAGGTACAATCTGAACCATTTGAGGACTGTCCCAGACAGTCCAACTCAGTTGTCCAGCCAGAAGTATGCTGTGATCGACAGTGTCAAATGCAGCACTTAGATAGAGCAATACCAGCACTGTTAGTTTGCCTGAATCTGTATTTTGGCGGATATCATTGATTATCTTTATAAGAGCGCTCTCTGTACTGTGATGTGCTCTGATACCAGATTCAAAATTGTCTAAACACCCCTTAAAGTTTAAGACATTCTTAACCTGGTTAAAAACAACTTTTTCAATGATTTTGCCAATGAAAGGGAGATTTGAGATTGGTTTGTAATTGCTCAATAGGGTGTTATCCAGGTTGCTCTTTTTCAAGATGGGTTTAACAACTACAGTTTTAAGTGAGTTTGGAAAAATCCCTGAGAGCAGTAAAGCATTTACCACTTTTAGAAGATCCATTTCTAAACAGTTAAACACTGTTTTGAAGAATGATGTGGGGAGCGTGTCAAGGCTGCAGGTTGACGATTTCATAACTTGCACAATCTCTTCTAAGATTTTACCTTTAATTGCCTTGAAATCAGAGTTTTAACTAAGTTGTGGTTGAGCTTGTCAGACGTCGACACATATTATACACTCATCCATGTTCCCATACCTGACAGTTCATAATCTGTGGGCAGCAGTGTGAGTATAGCCAGAGCATTTAAATTGGTGCCATGATCTGGATGGGAATAAGGTCTAAGCCCAGCTAGTAGATTAGATTAGATTAGATTAGATTCAACTTTATTGTCATCACACA
>CAIGQZ010033059.1:16277316-16306082 GCA_903798205.1 Danio tinwini
AGAGACGCCGAGCCTCGCGATGTGTACGCGCCGCCATCTTGGTCTATTAGGAGCTGATGCAGGAGGCTTCAGCCTTTAGCTTGCTTGTTAGTGTGTACACATACTGTAACTTTAGCATGCTTGTTGCCATACCTAAAATTCATGGCAGAAATGCCAGACAGTTCATAGCCTGTGGGCAGCAGTGTGAGTATAGCTGGAACATTTAAATTGGTGCCGTGACCCAGATGGGAGTAAGGTCTAAGGTCAGCTAGTAGAAGCTGACAAAAGAGGCTGCAGTCTTTAGAGTACTTGTTCATGTGCATACATACTATTATAGATATTATATTTAAATCCCAGTCAGAGAAAGGTGAATAGAACAGTTGTTACACTGGCATAAGAAAGAGCAGAAATAGTGTAAAAGAGTCATACTTTCTATAGCAAACCACTGTGTGGTAATGACTTACTCTATTCACTCTATATGTTTTACATTGTATAGGGTACTTTAATATTATCATCTACAACCACAGGCACTTGTTTACTGTATTTTAGTGATAGATGCTTTTAATACAGCACAAACAACCTTTGGAGTAAAGTGTCTGTTGGATGGACACCATGAAAATATTTGTGTTGAAGGGCCCTTTGAACCAATTATTTCTGAGCACTTCTGTAAGGAATGACACTGCAGCGACCACCACAAACAACTACAAAACACATGTGCTGAGAGTTCCTCACCACACACAAACACACGGATGAGTGATCACATTTATGCAAACACTGTAAGATGTAAACAGTGTCCCGTGCGCTTACTGGAACTGACTGCATTAGTGCTTTAGAGCCTGTGATATTAGCTTTGTCATTTATTAGTGTCAGATGCATGTCAAATCAATAGCAAAACAAATCCAATACCATTAATAGGAAGACAAATGCTATTTATCACATGACGTGTGTGTATTAAAGAAGAGAGGAGAGCCTGGGTTGTGGCCATTGCAGGAAATTCCTAGGGATGTTTTCAATAAGAGCACGAAAATCCACGCAGCACTGAGGAACCAGACAAATGAGAACCTGCTGAAACGCCACACACACACACACTCTTTCTCTACTTGCTCAGCAAACTGCTAATTAGGATGCGAGTGAATATGTTTGATTGGCAAAATTTTTTTGTTTTAGTATATGTAAATGTTTAGAATCTTGTAGCATTTATATATATGTTATTTTATGTAAGATTTATGTGAACATTGGTGGTTTGTTAATAGATTTCTAGCGGATATGAAAACGCTGAGTTTATAATAAAGTTTGTGTGCGTGATCTGTACCGTAAACAGATGTGCCACGGTGGTGTGTTCCTGCTTATCATCTGACCTATTATGCAACTTTGCAGTCTTTCTCATAAGGTCATACTAACAAAAGAACAAAGCAAAACAGATGAATGATGAATGAAGATGAAAAGGAATAAGAATTGTGTTTCCTATAAAAAACAGAATTACTTGCTAAACAGCATAACTGGCTACATGATGCCTTGGTTTTAATATGCCTTTTACTTCTACTTGTGGTTCTACCACAGTTATTTAAAAGAATAATTCACCACAAAAGTCATGAAATCTTTTTATCATTATTATGATTTTTCATTTTTGTTCAGTCAGTTGTAAACTTGTACTCAGCTCTGCCTCCATTCATTCAAGAACCAATGGAGAAAATGCAACATAGTCCCCATGCAATTTTTTTTTTATGATTAAAATTTTATGATTAAAAATGATAAAAAATATATATTATTTTTATATTAGTCACTAGGTGAAATAAAAGATCAGTTGGGTGTAATGGGACACATATTTGTGCAAATTATTTTTCACTTGGTTATATTTACTGTACAATGTAGTTTCACTGCTCATACAGAACTAAATGTGAAACTTCTAGTTTAAAATATGATTTAGTGAATTAATATCAATTTATACATTTGATGGGTAAAGAAAAAAAATCTAAATATGCATATTAGAACACCTCCCTTCCAGGTAATTCATTCATAATTGAACTGAATAGTTTTGGCTCCCTAGTTTCTGCCATTAGCTAAGACAGACAGAAGATTTTCATTTACAGACATGAGTTGTTAATTAAATTACTGTTTTTTTTTTTTTTTAATAGCATAAAAAAGAAGTAATCTGTGTTTAGTTTTCCCCTGCTGTGACAAAAATGCACCAAATTGTCATTTTTAATGCAAGGAACAAATTGAACCAACAATTTCGTACAGTGTTACACTTCAGGTTGTTGTTTCTGTTACACTTTAAGAATAATCTCTTTTTTGGTGCAGTTACAATGAATAATGACTGTAGCTTTTTGGTTTCAAAAAGGACACACAAGAGCTATAAAAGTATCATTAAAGTCCTTACTTACTGATGATCTTTGCCTCCAGTGAACTGGCAATCACAGTGTCAGTGAGTGGAATTGAATTGAGTTCTACTCATTAACAAATCATGTAGTTTTATAAACCGTGTCAGTTGATTTATTGAGCATATACAATTCAGATGAATGATGCATTAATCGAAACAAAAGTTTATTATAATTATACATTGTTGTGTGTGAGTGTATATATATATATATATATATATATATATATATATATATATATATAGACACACTGTAAAACCCAACAGTCAACTTTATCAAATGAAATGAGTGTAGTCAACTCAAAATTTACTAAAAGTTATTTCTACTCATTTACTGAATTCTCTTCAGTCAGGGTCAGTTTTTTTAAATGTTATTATTCTGTTCATCAAGGTGGTATTTAATAAATGTAAATAAAATAAAATGTTAAATTGTTAAATATTTATAAAATGTTTAAATAACTTTGTTATTGTATACAGGTTCAAATGAAATTATTACTCCAGTCATTATTGCTTTTATTACCATTAATAATTATAATATTAATAATAATAATAATTATTATTATTAGAGTAATCATGTTCTGAAGTATCATGTGACTCTGAAGACTGGAAATAATGAAGCTGAAAATTCATCTTTAAAATCACTGGAATAAATGATCAAATTAAATAATAAACTTCTTTTGAGCAGTTATTTTATAGTGCAATAACATTTCACAATTTTACAATTGTATACATTATAATTATAATTGTCATATGGACTTCTTTTAGGAAACTTTTTAGAAAAGCTGCTTTGGTGTCCTTGCAATACTTTATTTCTGCACGAGTCCATACTTTACAATTACAACGAAAAAAAAACAAAACAGTACATTCTCTGGTTTCTGCTATTGTGTGCCACAGACGAAAGTCATACAGGTTTGGTACAACATGATGATATAAATGACAGGCATAATGACAGAATTTATTTTTTCTTTGGGTAAACTATCCCTTTAATAGCTAGGCATTCAGTTTCCACAGATTGTGCTTTCTTTCCAGCTATACATTATGTATTATGAGAGTCAGGGTTGGGGGGGTGTGTGACTGCATATGTGTGTGATTTCCCAAAAGAGCCTTGTAACCTGTGCCATGAGACTTCCTGTTGAATCTGAACATGCTATTGGAAAGTTTAAAAAGCACGGGTGGCAGGTTTGCCATAGACCAAAGATGTTCAAACCACTTTACCGGCACAGCATGTAGTTTAATCATCTCTGCAAGGAATTGTGGAGCACTCTGGAAACTGTAGACCCTTCAGAGTCCAGGTTTACAGCTGCTAATTTTGCTTTCTGTCTGTTTTCCTGAAGAGGTTCTGAGTGAAATCGTCCCCAAAAGCACACCTAGAAAGAGACCTAACACACCAATGGCTGACAGGCCATCTAACACCAGTCATCCAATTATTAATGGCTCTCCCATCTATTAGTAGAAGCTGTATTTTTGTCACAGTCAATATCTTTTGCTCATTTTGAACACACACACACACATACATGTACTCACACACTTGCATGTGGTTTATGAGGACGGCATAATGTATTTCATGCTGCAAAAAATGCTTACTATATGGCCCCACATCTAAACCCAACCCTCACAGGAAATCTGTGGCAAATTTTAAAAGGCAACAGACCTCTTAAGTATGATTTTTAAGGATTTTGAATTACAAGGACATAAGGAATGTCCTCACAAACCATCTCAACAAAGTAACACCTAGGTGATACACATGTCAATGTACACTCACAAGAGAACACCATTACATCATCATGTTACCTTCTGCTCCATTAACATAAAAACGGACAACAGGTTCTCACACTCTTGTCCAGAAAACCTCAAATTCACCCCATCAGTGGTAATGAACAGCACGCATAAACATGCGCTCATACACACACTCCCTCAGGACTCGATGCAGGAAACATTACCAGTATTAGCTTGGAATGCAAATTAAAACAAACAGCTCACACTCTTACAGATGAGATTAGCTGTCAGTCCTCTCACTGGATCTCATTCAATTGTTGTTAGTCACCTGTGTTTTAAAGGTTATTGCACAAAACCTTTAGTAGATTCAGTGCAGGTGTGTGCACGTACTCAGGTAGGCAGTGGTGTTTAAATAATGCTCAGTTGGTACTAAGAAAATGCCCTTAGACCACTTTACACCAACAGTGTGAGCCATTTCACTATAAGATGGATCTATATTTTCATGTTGGTTATGCTAAATTCTGACCATAGCAATAAAAAATTTCCAGCAGCAATCAAGACTAATCAGACCAAGCATCACTTTCTAATTTCCTGTCTCCTGTCTTCTTTTTTCCAGTCATTGCATTAGTTTACATGCTTTAGCTGATACTGCTTCAAGGTTTGACATTTTTTGCTTTCAAAGATACACTTCCACAAACCTCGTCTGGTCATTCTTATCTGACCTCTGGCATCAGAGGCATTTTCCCTCACAATACTGCCACACACTGCATAATTTTGTTTCTGTTTTCTGTAAACTGTAGAGATGGTTCTTTGTGAAATTCCCAGTAGATCAAAAGCTTCTAAAATATTCAGACCAGTCCATCTGCCACCACCAGTCATGCCATGTTCTATTCTGATGCTCAGTTTGAACCTCAGGAGGTCTTAATACATACTGTAAATGCATTTAGTTGCTGCTATCTGATTGGCTAATTATATATTTGCATTAACAAGCAGTTGAATGTGTACCAAATAAAGTGGCTGACTGTCTAATGGATATTATGAGACTCTATAGTTACAAAATGGATGTTTGATGTTTTGAACTTCAAACAGGAATAGTTCACCCTAAAATAAAAACAAAATCGGTCATCATTTATGTACCCTTCACTTGCTCAAAACCTATTTGTGTTTCTTTCTTCTGTTGAACACAAAAGAAGATATTTTAAAAATGCTGTTTGCTGGGACCTATTGAATTCCATAGTAATTTTTTCCTTCTATGAAAGTCAATGGGTCCCAGCAACCAGGATTCTTCAAAATATCTTATTTTGTGTTCAACTAGGTTTCTAGGAAAAGGTTTTAAACCACACAAGAGAGAATAAATAATGATGTAATTTGTGTGTGTGTGTGTGTGTGTGTGTGTGTGTGTGTGTGTGTGTGTGTTTGTTTGTTTTGTAGCTGGACCTTTTCCTAGTTTATGTCCACTGACCTCATCTTAATGTTAGGAGTGTGTGTGCTAGTTATGTTTTGTGTGACTCACCAGCTCCAAAAGCAAAAAAGAAGCTCTGGTTGGGGTTTCTCTGAAGGAGGGCGGAGACACGGCGGGCCATTCGCTCGTTGCGTTTGTAAATGAGCTCCTGTCGCAGGTAACTGTCGATCTGCTGTGCCGTCAAGCGCTCATGATCTGGCAGAGAACTGTTGATGAAATGTGGAAGCTAAGAGAGAAAGAGAGAGAGGTGTTACTAAAGGTCTGCATGAATCTCAGTGTGTGTATGTGTGAAACTGGGCAGCTTACACCTTTGTGTAACTTTGTGGAACGTGACAGTCACACACACACTTACAGAATGCTGTTTTACTGTCTTGGACTCTGCATGCACTGATTGATTTGCTGTGGGGTAAAGTGTATGGGAAGATTTCTACAGCTGGCCGGGTCTGTCTACAGTCTGCTATGAAGACTGGACAGAATGGACAGAATAGATGGAAGGGGGAAAAATAAACTTAAAAAAAAATACATCAAAGAAGATGACGTAGGGGAAAATTAAGGGATGACTGAAGAAAGACAGTGAAAGTTTTAGTTCCTATAAACTGCCTTGATGACTAGTTTTCAGCAACATATTTTTGATTGAAAATCTTGATTTTAAACAAGTCAATAGTTCGTTACAGCTCAAATTGTCAGCTTGTTCCACCATTGTATTAACAGTGTTGAGGTAATGCGTTATAGGTAACACACGTTACGTAACAATATTACTTTTCTAAAATAGCGAGTAAAGTAATGCCTTACTTTTAAAAAATAAGTAATATTATTTAAGTTTCTTAAAAAAATACAATGCGAGTTATTTTTTACTTTGCTTAACTGGCTTTTTTTTAAAAATATATTGCGGAATAAAAAGGACCTTTGTCAAGCTGAATTACACACTCAGTGAGAGAGCGTGTTGTGAGGGAACAGACAGTCGGCTCGCACTCATCATCATTATCAGGTCTCTTTTTTTTATAGCAGATAAGTCAGTGTACTGTTCTAGTAACTGAATAACTCAGGATATTGGTTTATTTAGCGTTAGAGGGGGGTATCCAGCATGTTAAAAAGTAAATAATAAAGTACTTAGCCTACTGAGGACGCAACAGTTTCAGGCCGACAAATTTTAATTTGGTGAACTGGTTCGACCGGTTTACTTAGAAGATCCGATTAAAACAAACGATTCATACACGAATCGCCCGTCATCACTACAGACAGTCAAAAACAGAAACAATGGCAGGCCGGAGATTTACATTTTTTCAATGGATTTTTGGTATTTTTAACTCATTGATGCAAAGAAGTGGATTGTCGTTATGTATAAGTAAAACTCTTGTCAACTGCAAGAAACATGACATTGAATTCCTCCAGCTAAACAACAAATGATTGACATCAGTGCACGTTCTCCAGGTAAAACAATTCGACTAAACTCAAAAATGGTTATTGCTTTTATTGTTGAGGAGATGCAGCCACTGTCTACAGTTGAAACGATTACTGTTTTGTAATATAAGATTTTTTCTCTTTTGTGAAATGATTTCCACATTTGTTAAGGCCACATGAAGCAATTTATTCAATGTGTAAAGCTCAAAGATTTATTTTGATTTTGGGATTTTTTTAATCGTCTTACTGTTTATTTCGTTAATAAACATTTTACAGGTTTAAAATCTGTTTTTGCCTTAATATAAATGATTTCATGTTTGTAGCCTACTCTTAGGGCATACTCACACTATGTACAGTTGCCTTGAACCAAAGCACATTTGCCCCCCCTTCCCTCTGCCCCGACGGCCTGCACTCACATTGCATCCGAGCCGGAGCACGCTTATGTCATCGATGATATGCTATTCAGTTTAACAGAAGAGAAGTGCTCTCGCTCAGCACAGTGGAGATTTCATTAGTAATATCATTTTAGTCGTTTGATATGCAGTGACACGCAGTCAAATAATTCACAGAACAGATCAGTCACTTTTGACGCTTATAAATAATTGTAAAAGTTTTCGTGCTGCAGGTATTAGGAGGTTTGCTGAAGGTGCAGCTGACGTACAGCGAGGGGTTTGCATCTTTAATAAGTAATAAACTACAACAGTTTGCATTCATTGAACAATAAGAATAATTATTAAATCCATATCAAACAGTTCCTTAAAGTCACGTCTCGTCTTCAGTTTCGGGCTAAGGCGCGCTTTGCACTCACACCCCAAGTGAACCTCGCTTTGGCACATCTCTTCCAACTGGTCCAGGACCGGCCAACTGAACCAGCCCTGCAATTTTTTTCTCTCAATGGACAGTAAATTAACTTAACTAGTAACACAAAATGTACAAAAGTCACGAACCCATTACATGCTTTCATTAATCTGTATATAAAGCATGTATAGCTCTGGGCTCAGAAAGTTCTCAAAATATAATTTTATCCTAAATTTTTTTAAAGGATAACAAAGGTGTAGGTTTATAGGTGGCTGTTAAATGCAATGCTTCTCTATAAAAAAAGGTTTAAAAACACCTGCAAGTTCTGAAAGAGATCAAACCTCAGGCATGTAAAGAAAAATAACGCAAAAGTAACTCAAATGTAACATAACGCATTACTTTCCATAAAAAGTAAATAAGTAACGCAATTACTTACTTTTTTGGGGGAGTAACTCAATATTGTAATGCATTACTTTCAAAAGTAATTACTTTCCCCAACACTGGTAATAATAAAAAAATTCAATTGCAATTTTAGGGTGCTTTTTAGTGTGTACAGACCTTTGTGTGGTAGGCTGTTGAACTAGAAAATTGTGAGACGATATAAAATAGTTGCTCTTGCTGTTATACATTGTATGGAAAGTTGCAATTGAAAGATTTAAGGTTGCAATTACAAGAACTGATGTTGCAATACAAGAAGTTGCATAACTGAGAGATAAAATGACACACACAAACTCATAATAACCTGTTTATTTTTCACTTTGGCGTCCATATGTTTGGAATCCATCTTTAGAATTGGAAAAGTGTGTACAGATCTTTGGAGAAGGGCAGGGCATTAGGGAAATATATATGGTTATGGAGCTCAATTCTGGACTTTTAGCTATAATTGATGGTCGGAAACACAGAGCTTCCCATGTCTTGACTGGCTATACATACACCAGAGATTATAATGGATAATGGTACAAGGACGGAGGAAGTGAGAGAGACTTAAAAGGGAAACCATGAGGTGGCCTCTTGTTAGAATCCAGAGCTCTGGAACGTCTAAATACTATGTATGTGTGTGTGTGTATTTATCCATACGCCTCTAATGAGAGAACAGTTTGGAAATGTAGAGGCAGAGGGGGTAAATAGGTCCGTGCGTGTGTGTTTATCTGAGAGATTCCTGCACTAAAGTGCTGAAGTGCAGCAGAGCAGAAAGCCATACGTTTGGCTCCACTGGATGTGTGTGTTCAAACACTGATAGATGAACTGTTGCACCCCTGTAAGGATCCAAACCACTTTTACAGAAGGCTTTTCCAGTAATGCCCTCTTACACCCTCTCTCTCCTCCTCCACTGCTATAATGCACAGTATATAGAGACTTTAGTGTGCTAGACATCTGAACGGGGTCAGCTGAGGAATGGACAGTTAAAACTGAGATCCAACGTTTCGTTTCTGCTTGTTCAAACTGTTCGTTTCTGCTTGTTCTGCTTGATTCAACATTTTGTTTCTGCTTGTTCAAACTACTTATTTAAAATTAGCTGAATCAACACAATTCTTAAGTTGTTTTGGGACAACTTAATTGTTTTATGTTTAATCTAATTAGAAAAAAAAAACTATTGAGTTAACCTAATCGATTTGTGTTTGGAGTGGACAACATGAAGGAATTGTATAGAATCCACCGTTCTTTACAGTGTATAATTGAACATATAAGCCTTTGAAAAACTTTTGCTGTTTTTAGTAATAGCTTCCATTTTCATTTAATGTTTACAAAATGTTGTGAATAATTAATTACTGAATCAAAATAAAATGTTGAATTATTGCACAGTAATAAGTGATTAGTTGACATTACTTAAAGTATACCTGTTGCTTTTAAAGCGGTTAATGGACTTTAGTTCAAATAAATTTGAAAACCTGTTAAAAAAGTCAATTAAATATGTGTATAATTAGAAAAAATTGGTCAACTTAACAGTTACAAGTTACAATGGGTATACTCATTTTTGTAAGTAAAGTAAACTTGTCGCTTTTTGTTTGTTTGTTTTTTAGACTTTATTAATCCCAAAGGGAAGTTCACATGTCACAGTGGAGCTCTCCATACTAAAGAGAGATAAAAAAATCACATATATATTAAAAAACAATAATAAAATTACATTCATACTGCACAACTTAGTTTCAAACAACGTGCAGACACTTGTCCATATCTAATGCTATTACAATCCAGCATAATTCATTTAGTATGACTTTAGTTATACAATCTGATCACTATTGGTAAAAATGACTTCCTGTATCTTTCTTTCTTATCGTTCTGTATCTTTTCTATGTAATACCAGACTTGAATTAATCTTGCACTTAAAGAGCTTGCACACGCTTGGACTATATCAAAAAGGGGATGATTATTGTGGTTTATCATACTGACAAATTTGTCCATCATTCGATCATGTGCAATCTCTTCTAGGGGTAGTACACACCCCACAAACAGTGTAAAAAGGTTCATGGAACGTAATGGAAATTACATTTAAAAGCAGGAACCTGACATTTAGTATATTTAGTTTATATGTTACTTGAAAGTGATTTGGCCAAGGAAGTTTCAAGCCATTTATGGGCCTTTATGCTTGCTTTACATTTTTTTTCAATTAAATGTAATCCAATGAATTCCTACAAATTAGCCACCAATTCAGCAAAACAAAACTAGTAATGTGTTCACATTGGTGAGATCACATTGGTTTGGCTTGCTGTTCATAATGAAAAGAAGGTGCGTTAAAGTCATGTTAGATAAAAATCGTATTTACAAGTTGAATGCTCATAAACGCCACCACCGTTTCTATAAGGCTTGACTTTCCAAGTCGTGGCCTGTCAGTAAAAAACATGGTGGAATCACTATTCTATAATAGAGAGTTATATATTTGCCATTTATAAACCTTAATATATATATATATATATATGTAGATCAGTGGGCAGAATTCATGGATTCATGGTTGTCACAATTAATGTGATTTCTTTTATCTTCATTTTCTATCAGCAGAGTTAACCAACCCTGCTTTATTAAAAGTGTAGGTCCAACACCATCTTGTGCTGACCAAAGTGACTAGAATGCTCCTGATATTGTCATTATGACTTTGTCAACTAAATTAACTTTAAATTACCAGTTTTCCATATTTTATTCATTCATTCCTTTTCCTTCAGCTTAGTCCCTTTATTCATCAGGGGTTACCGCAGTTGAATGAACCGCCAACTTATCCAGCATATGTTTTACACAGCGGATGCCCTTCTAGCTGCAACCCAGCACTGGGAAACATCCATACACACTCATTCACACACTACAGCCAATTTAGTTTATTCATTTCACCTATACCGCATGTCTTTGGACTGTGGAGGTAACCGGAGCACAGAAATGCCAACTGACCCAGTCGGGACTCGAACCAGGGACCTTCTTGCTGTGAGGCGACAGTGCTAATCACTTTTCTCCATATTTTTTGATTTAGTTTTTTTTTCTTTCAATTATTTATGATTTTATTAATGAAATGCATTATGGGACCTTGATCTTTTCTCCAACCAAGTTTTGATGTAGAAAATTTTTTAAAAAGTGCCTTTTATTGACATTTTTAATAGTTTGAAGTAAAATATTGTCTGTATTACGATACAAAAACCTGGTAATGAATCAGTACTTTTGTTTCTGTTATTTTACTTAATTTCTAAAACGTCAAGTATCTACCTTTGTTAAACTAAAGAGTTGAAATTTCAGCTTTAAACATCAACAGAGCAGAGATAAAAGTCCCATAATGCAATTCATGAATGTAAATAAGCTGAAAAAAATCACTGTTAAATATACAAATCTTTTTTACAATGTAAGAATGAACGTCTCAGGAGGGCATGAAAGCAGCATTAAGTAGAAGACTCAACTTTAGCTCTAAGTCATGTCCTACATAATTTCAGCATTGGATATATAAACAGACAGCATATAAAAAAAGAGAGAGCACAGATCCCTTATCAGACAGAAGAGCCATTAGCTGCCCTGCCTCTGACCTGTTCAGGAAATATGGAACAACAGTAAGAAATTTCCTCCCTTCTTCCTCGTGCTTCTCCCTCACATATTTCCTAAAATGTTCATTCTCTCTCTCACTATGTGTGTGTGGTGTTGCTTTAATCTCTAAGCGTGTTGCAGGGTGAAATGGAGAATTATAGGCCATCCATCAGACTGAACCTGCTGCAGCTCAAACTTTAAGCTCATAATGACTGCAATACATCACACACATGCACAGTTACACAAGTATACACGATGTACTGTTTTCGTGTGTGTACCTGGGATGTGTCATGATTAAAGATGATGGAGTTGAGGTCTCCACAGTTGTAGTGTGCAATGAGGTCTTCGGTAGTAAAGGTGCCCTGCAGAATGCCTGCACGCAAACTCTCATGCTGCAGTAGAGTCTGGTTCAGGGCAAACAACACCTGCAGAGAAAGAGAGAGAGGGTGTTGGTATTTTTTAACACACTAAATACAAAAGTTAAGTCACTCTCACACATAATATGATGTCACGTTGGACAGTGCTCACACATGCACACTATAAATAATAGTCAATTTTTTCTTTTAGAGGTGCCAAGATATTACATCTGCATATTGTAAAATGCACAATTACGCTTTGAGATTTTATTCCTTAATGGCAATCATTTGGCTGTCTAATAAACCTTTTATTAAACTCTTTTTTTTACTTCTTTGTTCACATTGCTGCTAACAAAGAGAGAGCTACAGCACAGTAGAGGGCTGTTTTTGCTCTAGATAAAAAAAAATTGAAGTTAATTATGATTTCCTTAAGGCGGCATGGTGACTCAGTAATTAGCACTGTCACCTCACAGCAAGAAGGTTGCTGGTTCGAGTCCCGGCAAGGTCAGTTGATGTTTGCATGTTCTCCCTGTGATTGCGTGAGTTTCCTCCGGGTTTCCAAAGACATGGTATAGGTGAATTGTATGAACTAAATTAGCCATAGTGTATGAGTGTGTGTGAATGAGAGTTTGAAAGTTCCCCATGTATTCACTGCTGAGTAAATACTGTTGTGCTTACATTTAATTTATTATAGTTTTTAAAATATTTGTTATTTTTTATTTTAAATAAAGTTTATGTTCAAAAAAGGTTGTTTACAACTAGAGCTTGCTTGTTTTGACACAATATTTAAAATATTTTGCTTAAAATATTAAATTTGATATCATTAAAATATTATTGTATTATTAAATGTAATTTATTATTATATTATTAAATGTATTAAATTATAACACATTTTTGATAGGGCAAATAAAAATATTTTCCATCTGGGCCATTTAAAAAACTCTTTAGTGTTTAGCCCTGTATGAGTCTAAAATTTCATTCACAGTGGTCTTAAAAAGTCTTAAATTTAACTTGGTGAAACTTGCAGAAACCCTGGAGAGTGTGTATTGGTGTTTCCCTGAACTGGGTTGCGGCTGGAAGGGCTTCTGCTGAAAAATTATCCTGGAATAGTTTAAATCCCGCTGTGGCGACCCCTGATAAATAAGGGACTAAGCCGAAGGAAAATGAATTTCCCCATTCTCACAATCATGATTTCATTGAAATCTTGGTTTTATAAGGGAATTTTTGAAATATAAATTCATTATTCTGAGAATAAATTCAGAATTATCAACATGCAATTCTTTCTCACAATACTTAGTTTATATCTTTTGGTTTTATCCTTTCTCATATTTCTGGGTTTCCTTTTTACATTTCTTATTCCATGTCTCACACTTCAATCTTTTTTCTCAGAATTATTATAAATAAGTATGAATTGGCTGATACAAAGTCACAATTACAGTATGAGAATGATAAAACTAAAATGTCAACAGGCAATTTAAGCATACAACTTTGAATTGCAGAATATAAACTAGACTATATAAACTAGAAAATCTAAATTGTGAAAGTTAACTTGTGAAACTGCTTTAGTCTTTTGTGTGCTATGCAGTGTTCTTCTGTTGTTTATTTATTATAGAAGTACTGAAATTACAGTTTATATTTATATAAACTGTAATTTCTTCTTTTGAACACAAAAGCAGATATTTTGAAAGAAGCTGAAACAGGTAACCATTGACTTTCACAGGGATAACAAATACTCTTAAAGTGCATGGGGTTACATGTTTCCACCTTTCTTCAAAATATTTTCTTTAATTTTGTTAAATCTTTAACAAAAGAAAGAAAAATCAGGTTGGAAAAAGCGTTCATTCATCCATTCATTTTATTTTCGACTTAGTTCCTTTATTCATCAGGGGTTGCCACAGTGGAATGAAACGCTAACTTATCCAACATATGTTTTACACAGTGGATGCCCTTCCAGCTACAACCCAGTACTGGGAAACATCCATACACACATTATTCACACACACTCATACACTATGGCCATTTTAGTTTATTCAATTCACCTATAACGCCTGTCTTTAGACTGTGGGGGAAACCGGAGAACCCGGAGAAAACCCACACCAACACGGCAAGAACATGCAGACTCCACACACAAATGCCAAGTGACCCAGCCGGGACTAGAACCAATGACCTTCTTGCTGTGAGACAACATTGCTAACCACTGAGCCACGGTGTAGCCATAATAAGTTATTATTTTTTAATGTATTTAAATTAATATACTGCAGAATTTTTGAAAGCTTTAGTAGGCTGAGTTACATTATTTTGTTTAGTTGTCTATTGGGAAATCGTGGAAGAATTGTGATCTCATTTTATCCAGCATTAAGAAGCTCCCACATACGGCCAGGTACAAATAAGCCAGACAGTTTCTACAGAAACGGGTATGAGAAAGAGAAACAAAAAAGACAGGGAGTGCTCCTTTAAAAACGGCTCTATCTCCAGGGTCCAAGGGTTGTAAATTTACAGCTCCCATTAAAATAAAAAGTAAACCCTCTTTAGAGAGAATTTATGGTGTGCAACAGCCACAGACCACAGCGACACTGCAGCTGTCCCAGACTCCTGGGGTTCAACTTCACACTCCCGCCCAATTCACTCGCACACCACGCCTGACTGGCTGACTCGCTCCACTCTGGCTGTCAATCAAAGCTAAGCATTTTGACAGCAGATTCCATTGGAGAGGGGAAGGGGGAGTTTTTTCACTTCTTTTGCATGGAAAGGTATATTGAATTTCACGCTGCCGTGCATTCTGCTGGCTAACACGTTTGTACCTGATCATGTGTGGTCAGTTGATTTGTGTACTTGATTACACCTCTGTATTCTGGCTAGGACCCGTCATTCTAATTGCCCTGGAGATTTACAGGGAAAGGGTGTGTTTGGGAGCGTTTGTGACAGAAATACAGTAATGAAAATGGTCTATGAAAGTAGCGATGCTGATTGATTTATATACTAGCTTAAAGGCTACAGAAGATTTAGTCCCTGCCTCATACAGAAAGGTTGGAAATGAGTATGTGCTGTTCTATTTAACACTGGGAATGAAATGCAGATTGCCGTTTTGCTCAATATTCCGGCGGGCTCGGTCTGCATGGTGAGCATCGCCAAAAGCAAACCAAGCTTTACATCAGTTTATATGGATACTTTTTAAATTATAGCTTAACATAGCTTGACATACCTGTCTGTCTGTCTGTCTGTCTGTCTGCCTGATGCAGAATTTGACCGATTTTTCTATTAACTATAATTCATCATAGTTAATAAATTGTATTGAATGTAATTATTGCAATTTGTGCAAAATGAAAACAAAGTTATGCCTGCAGTGTGACAAAATTAGCTTAATTAGACATTGATGGATTAATAGATGGATGGATGGATAAATCCACATTTTGTTTGGAAACAACACATGAAAACAGGCTTACCGCATTTAAAGCTATTTTATAATGAACAAAACATGCTTGTTGTGAAACAACATTGTGGCTAGTGGTACTGTTCAGTAGTACATATGTCTGTTCAGAGACATATATATACACTCACTGGCCACTATATTAGGTACATTTTACTAGAACCGGGTTGGACCCCCTTTTGCCTTTAGAACTGCCTTAATCCTTTGTGGCATAGATTCAACAAGGTACTATTCTGACCCTACCATCCGAATGTCGCAGCAGGAATTGAGACTCATGAGACCAGGCAACATTTTTTTTAAATCTTCTATTGTCTAATTTTGGTGAGCCTGTGCCATTTGTAGCCTCAATTTCCTAATCTTAGCTGACAGGAGTGGCACCCGGTGTGGTCTTCTGCTGCTGTAGCCCGGCTGCCTCAAGGTTGGACGTGTTGTGCATTCAGAGATGCTCTTCTGCATACCACGGTTGTTACTTTTGCCTTTCTATCAGCTGGAACCAGTCTGGCCATTCTCCTCTGACCTCTGGCATCAACAAGGCATTTGCGCCCAAAGAAATGCTGCTCACTGGATATTTTCTTTTTTCTGACCATTTTCTGTAAACCCTAGAGAGGGTTGTGCATGGAAATCCCAGTTGATCAGACGTTTCTAAAATACTCAGACTAGCCCATCTGGCACCAACAACCATGCCACGTTCAAAGTCACTTAAGTCACCTTTCTTTCCCATTCTGATACTCGGTTTGAACTGCAGCAGATTGTCTTGACCATGTCTACATGCTTAAATGCATTGAGTTGCTGCCATGTGATTGGCTGATTAGAAATGTTAACGAGCAGTTGGACAGGTGTACCTAATAAAGTGGCCGGTGAGTATATAAGATACTATTTTGCAAGTCCAATGTTCTTGAGATCAAAAAAGAACAAATATATTTGTGCATTTTTACAGCAAAACTGTAAATGTCAGCAAATAATGTTATCAGTTTTGAAAAAGCCATCACAAAATCGTTTTAGACCACAAATACAAACAAATGTCCCTTAAAGGGCACCTATTTCACCCCTTTTTTAAGATGTAATATTAATAATATGGTTCTTCTGAGTGTGCCAGTTTAGGTTCAGTTCAAAACACAATTCAGATTTTTTTATTATGATGTGTTAAAAAGTGCCATTTTGGGGGCGTGTACACAGTTTGCTGTTTTAAAGGCGTGTTGCTTCACATGAAAATTAGTTTCGACTTCCCACCCAAGTTAACAAGGGGGTGGAGCCAAGAGCTCCCCCGCTTTGTGTAATAGACAGGCAGACAAGAGAGAAGCAACATGAGTGTACCAACCAGGTACAACCAGCTGTACTTGTACGACTCAGACACAGACCAAGCAGAGAGTACAAATCATTTGTGTCTTTGTATAGTTTTACAGCCAACTGTGTGCTAGTTTAAAGCGCCGAGCTTGTAGCCTACACCGAGACTAATAAAGCACACTGAATTAACTTTGACTGAAGGGCATCATACACCGGATGCACCGCGACACGGCGCGCACATGACAGTTGAAAGTATCGCACACTTGCAGCGTCGGTGTGTCCCGTTAGAAACTTATGTTTAGAATTCAAAAAAGCATGCCGCTGCGTGGCGCGACGCTGCGTGTCGCCGAGCGGCGCTTCTGGTTGACCTGCTTGATGCACCGGACGCGCCGCTCAGAGCCATGACGCGGCACACCAGGCGCGCACATTCGCATGTTATTTAAAATGAAACTATTCAGATAACGCTCTGTGGCGCGACAGAAATATGAACAGTGTCCTGAGCAGGGCCAGCGCGTCCATAGAGGCGACCTAGGCGGCAGAATAGTGAGCAAACCCCACGGTCGTCACTTTTACTCGCGACAATGCGAAATGCATGGCGCTGCGCGTCGTTAGTTCGTTATTTCCAATGGAGGGACGAGCACGTGAGGCAGCGTGCTCGCACTTTCCAGCTGCACCTAGTTAAGATGACAGGGAGCTTCTGTGACCGTGGGAAATGCAAACCGCTGAAGTTTAAGGAAGACACAATGAAAAGTACACATGTATGCAAACACACCAAACTTACAAACACTGGCGTGGAGGAGAGCGCTAACGTGGTGAATGTTGAGCCCAATGAGCCTTACATCTAAAAATAGAGCAAGAGTGTTTCTTTGGTGACGTCGCTTTGACTCACACGGTGAAAATGGTGGACGTGAAACAACATACTGAGGAGATGGTAATGGCCACCTGTCAATCAATATTGGTGGGCGGGGGGACCGCACTCCTACGTCAAGTTGCGGTCGATCTCAAAACCGCTCCAAGCTAAAATATTCAAATACCTGCAGCTATTAATATAGGCTTACAAAAGCGATTCACCATCAGTTTAAAACATGGACTCATTTAATAGATTTTGATCATTTTCTATAGCTTTAATGAGCAGCTTGCTCAGTACTACTACCCGACCATGTTGCTGGGGTTTTATTTAATCTATGAAACATTCTTTTAAACAATCTATTTTAAGCCTAGTACTCTGCAGATCTTTGTCATTCCGCCAGCACGGTAATCCCAAAATGGACCACGATCAAACCAGCACCAGAAGAGTATGAATGCACTCCGTCTATCGCACTTCACATCCAGCCAGAAACTCTGAGCCGACCCCCCGCCGGCCTTGTAATCTTCGGGCGTTTATTTCAATATTGCGTGTGTTGTTTTATTGTCTTCATTTTTAGGTTGCCATGTCATGTCAAGGTTTTGCCCTCCTGTGCAGATGTGCTCTCTGTGTGCCATGGTATGCACCCACATATGGGAGCTTTATAGTGATGCCAGCTGCTGAAGCGGCCATGGCACGCTCAGATTAGGAGATGGGTGTTTGACCCATTTGCCTCTCTTCTGTGCTGGTGCCAAAAATGAGGAGTTTCCCTTAACCTTAAGCACATTCCATGAGAAAAAAAGAGAGATGAAAGCACGACTGGGATGTGATAGATAGAGGGATTAAAGGATGGG
Organism: Danio tinwini; assembly: GCA_903798205.1. Taxonomy (NCBI): domain Eukaryota; kingdom Metazoa; phylum Chordata; class Actinopteri; order Cypriniformes; family Danionidae; genus Danio; species Danio tinwini. Next base: position 16,295,811 of record CAIGQZ010033059.1, read on the forward strand.
ACGGCGAGGACGAAAGCGAGCCAGGAAAAAGAATTGGATCATTCTGTGCACCTTTGCTTTTTATTTGATGGACAGAGTGTGAGAGAGCACAGACTTTAAGGCCCAGTGCTTTGTGTGTGTGTGTGCGTGCGGGATGAAGGATGGCTGAAGTGTGTGAGAATATTCCATTTGTTGAAGTGTGAACACCCTATAGCATGCATTGTGCTAAACAAAAGCATATTTTCACAACGTAATAGAGACTTCACAGGGTGCTAGTAGGTGTGCAGTTTAGCCAGATGGGCTCTTATGTATGGTTCTTGACATGTGAGAGGGCCTCTTTACACAGTATCTAGTATTAAAGGGTAAGTTCACTCCAAAATTAAATTGTCGTTTGCTCTCTCTGCATGTCACTCCAAACCTGTACGACTTTTGTCTATCTTCAGAATGCAAAGAAAGATAGTTTTTTTCCCCTTCATTGAATTTCTGTTCATCCAAAATTCTGACACTTCAAAGCCTCCATAATGAGGTCAAAAGATAAATCCAAATAATAATCAAATGGTTTAATCCAAGTCCACTTAAGAGACTCAATGCTTGCTTAACATGATCAACAGATTAAATTTAGGCCCTTATTAACATATAAACATTGATCAAAGATCGTAAATAGAAGCTCAACCAAATCTGCTTGACATACAAGAAGGAACCTCATTGGTTCTCAAGCTTCAAGCAAGCAAGTTTCATGACCAAATTTGAACACTGTAAACATTGTTCATATATTTTATATCTAAATAAAAGCCTTATATATATATTTTTAATATAATTATTTTATAAAGCACCCATGTTAATTCAGAAGTCTTTATTTATGCCACTAAATTCACTTTTTTTGTTAGCACTTTAACAGTGTTGGGTAAGTTACTTTTAAAAAGTAATAGATTACAAATTACTGATTATTACTGGAAAATTGTAATCTGATTACATTACTAGTTACTTCACGTAAAAAGTAATCAGATTACTAAGTACTTTACATTGAGGTTACTTTTAAAACGTATAAAAAATACCTATGAAAATAGAAAATAAACTGCAACCCTTTTAATAATTTAATATTTACTGAAATGCATTACAATGACTTAAAGACTCAGACTTAAAGAGTTCACCCAAAACTTTAAATTCTCTCATCATTTACTTGTTCGAAACCTGTTTGTCTTTTTTTGTTTATTTAGTTTGTCTTTTTTTGTTTATTTAGTTTGTCTTTTTTATTTATTTATTTATTTATTTATTTATTTATTTATTTATTAACACAAAAGAAGACATGAAGAAAACTGGATACCTGTAACCATTGACATCCATAATGTGCAAAAGCACTGCAATGTTTGGGTGTTTTATGTTTGTCTGAGGTTATTAGTCTACCGAAATGTGTATATTCCATACAAAGCATGAATCTGATTGGTCAGTTCTTGTCACTTGATGAGTGTTTTTCAATTGGGTCCACCTGGGAAATGCGCACTTGCAATATTCGCTCCATATGTGCGCGCTATATGCGCTCCCAATATGCGGGTAAAAGCATCTACGCTTCTCTTCACATTCAGAAGATACCTTCAGTCCCCATCTGGCACAAAAATTATATTTATCTTATTTAGGCTGAGTTGGGCCGCCATTTTTTTGGGCGCCAGTGTTCTCCTTGGTGACGAGTACTGTCATAGAATGCTTTCTGTTCAAGGGCTTGAACAAGTTGCTGATCGAGATAAAAGCAGTCGAAAGTTATTTAGAGACTGGACAGACTGCATTTCACAGCAATATTTTTGTTTTTCTACTCAATGAAATTAAAGTAATGTCTGTATTTCCAATTGAAGAAGCAACAGCTCGACAGCAGCTATTTTAGCTCGCATTCTCCAGCAATTCAAAAGTGCATGCTTATTAACTGATGTTGCAGCGGAAATTGTGATTTAAAAGAAACATTTTTTTCTTTTAATTATTATATTTGTAACGTAAGTAACGCAATTACATTGACTTTAGGAACTGTAATCATATCACACAAATTTAAAATGTAATTAGTTACATTACTGCATTTCTCAAAAAGGTGATTAGAATACAGTAACCTGTTACTGTGGTAAGCGTTACACCCAACTCTGCTTTTTAAGGACATTTTTAAATGTCTGAGTTTTAGGTGAATGGATTAATTTCCATGATTTTATTAAAAATATCTTCAGTTGTGATCCGAAGGCATGAGGGTAAGTGATGACCATTTTGGGGTAAACTAATTGTTTAGTATAAATAATAATTAGTATAATTATTGAATATACATTTTGGTAGCAGTTTAATCAGGATGGTGCAAAAGTGCAATCATTTAGATATGTAAGAGAAGCAGTGGTGATATTTAGCTTTTTTTGATTAGTTAAGAGTAAGACCCATCTTAATACCAGGTGCAAATGGGCCCAGAGTCTAGTGGACTAATTAAACACAGAAACTTCTCTGCAAACAACAACGTTTTTAGAACCCAGCCTGCTTCTGGAACGTCTAACCTTCCTCCCAAGCATTGCATTCCAAAATTTCATTAGCGGTTTGGAGAGAATCAATAGAGAAAATGACCAAGTGAGGGAGGGAAACACAAAAGAAGAGAATGTTAATTTCCATGTAATGTTCCCAAATGAGAGGAGGAAAAAGAAACATGCTATTTCATTGACACATGTGAGGATGAAAGACTTGTGTTTGTGGTCCAACAGACTTCTTTTTCTAGTTCAGCTGTTGCAGATTTTCTACACAACCAACAGGGCATTTGCGATCTCACACCTTCATTTCTTTGTATCTTGTTTTTAGTCAACTCTCCAGCATTGCTCGCTCATTTTCATTGTTGTTTATGGAAAGTCTTGAGGTAGAACAGAGGGAGAGAGGATGGCAAAATAAATAATAGCTGGCTGCAAACTCATATGCGCCACAGCTGGAAGTGATTTAGTCTCTTTTAGAGTGGACAGAGGCATTATGGGAAAAGTCCAGATGGGCACAGGTGCAGTCAGTGGGCAGTGTGAGCCAAAATCAAATCACAGTCTACAAACAGAGAAAAGAAAAACAGCAGTCAAGCACGGCTGACCACTTCAAACTAATCTCCTGTGGACGACACTAGCCATTTATTGCTCATTAATAAGAGCTTATTCTGTTTCTTGCCATTTTCCCTACATGTTTGTTCTCCCTCTTGATATATAACCGAATTATAGTGCATTTTGTGGATTCGCTTGAGATACCTAGTATGTCTTGTAATTTTCTATTTCCAGTAATATTTTAGCAGAATGTTGAACTAATATATATTCTAATGATTTATATGAAAGTACAATGCCATTATTATTCAATTAAATTCAATTAATTTTTATTTCTATAGCGCTTTTACAATGTAAATTGTGTCAAAACAGCTAGTAAATTGAAACTGTGTCAGTCCAGTTTTCACAGTTGAAGTTCGGTTTAATAGTTCAATTTCAGTGTGGTTTAATTTTCACTGCTAAAAGTCCAAACACCGAAGAGCAAATCCATCCATGCGCAGCTCTGCGAGTCCCAAACTATGCAAGCCAGTGGCGATTGAATGTAAATGAGATGCATTGTTCAGATAGCATCAATATTTTAATCTATATAATTTATAGTGTTTATTGAATGTTTATATTAATAGTTATTTTATAATAAGCTTTTATTTATATTGCATGAGTTGTACGGAAAACTAGGCTGTTTATTGGCATCTGTGTTTCCATGAAGAAAAATTTATGCAACTTTTAAATTACACAAAGTTCGAAATGTCCTTTACATTGAGAAAAATGTTTCTATTAAGAACTATTTATTGCATCACACAATCAGAGAGAAACACTGACACTCGTTAAATATTTATAAATAATATATTAAGATGTACAACAACATTATATAAAGCACACATTGCAAAATAATTTATTTACCCTTTAACTGTCTTTGCAGAACACACAATCCTTGTTCCCCGCCTTGCTATTATAATTTATTTATTTTTTTTGCTTAGCAAATGTTGTTTTTAGTCATGTAGTGTTTATCCTCCTGTCACTGATCCATCCAACGGAATGCTAGCCCACAGAGTCATGCAGTGTGAAACACAGCGATGTGACATCATGAAGTACACACTCGGCATAAACCAGTTAACCATGTAACCATATGTGTGTATGACAGTGGCATATCTAATAGCTCACTGGTATAGTTGTTATCTGCCTTTTCACAATTATTTCTGAGCATATTGCTACAGTGGTTGATCCCCATCAGCTCATAGTCCCTTTAAGACAAGACATTTCACTCTGCAGCCATCTGTGAAATGCATCTCGGGCATTCTGTTTGAATGGGGAAACATCAGATTCTACAAAATTGCTTGCCAAACTTACAATTAAATTTTATATTAAGAATAACCAATAAAATTAAACAACAGCTGTCTCTTTAGTTTCATTTCTAATTGTTAGAATCATACAAAATCTGCAGAAACTCACGTCTGGTCTGAGCCCCTCGCCTAGAGAATTGTCAGTCTATAGCGATCGTTCATTGGCTCCTGTACTAGAAGGCGTGGCTTCATTCACCCTATTGACCATTACACTTTTCCTCATTCAAAACTCTACGAGTGACATGTCTTGTGTTCTGTAGTCTTTGATCATAGATATATACATTAGATGTCGCCTACCCTACTGTTGTCTATTAGCAGGAATGCGTCAATAGAGCCGCCATTTTAGTACAGGGTAGCGCTCCTTTGAAATGAATGCAGGACCAAGGTAAAGTGGAGGACTGTGGCCATCCTAAACCAGAGAAATACACATATACACATATATCTATGATTGGGAGTTTTCCCCGGTGGTCCGTATGCTAATATATTTTTTTAATTATTTATTATTATAATTTTACATTACTTATCTACATTGATGGATGTGACCACACGGGCATTCCTGACAAAGACTGAGTGTTTGTGTGCATGGAAATGCATTACCCTGCTTCCCTGTTTAATTTGATCTAATCCATGTCCTGAAACACACCCCCTCTCCTGCTTTCACTTCTCATTCTGATGGAGGGAGCGATTCATTTGTGAACGAATCTCCGTTATGAACGACTCGTTCACTTAGCTGACAATAATACAAGCTTCTGGCAGTGCAGCGTCTTCTTGTCCTATTTCATAACATTGTTTGTTTTATTCAACAAAACTAGCATAAGCTTAGAATTTAGTGCGAGTTGGTGCTACTTTGCCTTATGGTCACTGCAGTAAGACACTGTATTATCATCAATAACATTACTTGTTAAGCACAAAAGTTCATAACATACAAAAACATAAAAAACTAATTCTTACCTACGAAATGGGATGACTTTGTGCTTTGTTTTCTTTGTTTGCTCGTTACTACACCCGCACACAGCACTTAAGTCCAGCATCTTCACATTGGCACACTGTCTTGACTAGTGCGGTTGAATGACGTTTGTCCTAGGAGCACTGTACTAATGTAGCGGTGCTATTGACGCATGCTCAGGGTCCCTATGTGATATCTAGTGTATATATCTATGTTCTTCGATCAGCTCCCTGGTGAAGGCCCTGGAAACTGTTACAGAGTTACTATGGTTACTACTAATGTTTGAGGAAAGTGCATTTATTCAAACCTGAATGGAACTGCCTTTGCATTAAATAATTTTATTGCTCACGGCTGGGTCAGTTGGCATTTCTTTGTGGAGTTTGCATGTTCTCCCAGTGTTCGCGTGGGTTTTCTCCGGGTGCTTCGATTTTCCCCACAAGTACAAAGACATGCGCTATAGGTGAATTAGGGAAGCTAAATTGTGGTGTATGTGTGTAATGGAGTGTGTGTGGATGTTTCCCAATGATGAGGTTGCAGCTGGAAGGGCATCCGCTGCGTAAAATATATGCTGGATAAGTTGGCGGTTCATTCCGCTGTGGCGACCCCAGATTAATAAAGGGACTAAGCCGGAAAGAAAATGAATTAATAAATTAACTTTCCAGCCGATCAAAAGCAAGCATTTCAACAGACCATGGTATAAAGCACTTTCTAGACCAGAGTTTCATTGTTACTACTGTGCACACTTATTCTACATGCTCTCCTTGTCTTGTCTTTTGTTTTAGTCCAGGAGTCTGGGAATTACTGCCAACAGAACTTTGGTCGCACCTCTGTGCAGTTTGGTTTTCCGCTCCTCCCTGACTTGCCAGACAAATCTCTTCATCTTTCTGTCTAATCTCTCCATGCAGTCGTCTCCATCCTGTCAGTCTCCATGGCTTGAACCCGCTGTCAGCCTGTAGTGACCATCTGTGTCTGTTTAATAAGATCATGGGGAGAGTTTCTCTTTTCCTCTCTTTTATTTTCTCTCTCACACCCCCTTTCTCACTTTTTGCACTTGTCCAAAAACAAACTCTGCCATTTGACTTGGCAGCACCAGTAGCGGAGACTTCAGCCATTCTTTCCTTTCATAAAAAAAAGAAAATAACAAGACAAAAGAGCAGGAAAATAACCAACTATTGCTCAGCGCTCCAGCTGCTTCTGTGCTGTAAGGAAGAAAGAAGTGAGAAATGACAAGAGAGTATGAAACTCGCAGAAAAAGTGAAAGGCTACACCATCGAGACACAGGGAAATGCTCGGGCCGGTCTCTAAGAGCTGAGGGAAAGATGGAATGGAGGGATGAATAAACAGAAAAGGAGAAGAGCATTGTTGAGAGGGGTCAGAAGTCAAGTAAAACTCAGCCCCCTGAAAGCCCATCGCTCTGAACAAACATGCCAGCCGAGATGAGCGGAGCTGCATGGGGCTTTGGGACATTTATTAAAGCCTGTGTGTGTGTGTTGGGTGGGGGGTCAGGTTTTATTTGCCTTGTAGTGAGGGAAACCTGGACAGGATTTGTGTTGTACATGACTTCTTTGTTCCTACTAGTTTTACACGGAACACTGTGTAGTTTGAGTATTAATTTGGATGAGATATTGAAGGGCAAGTGATAAGGATGCATGCTAAAAGTTTTTTGGGTTCCTCAAAGTACCTTTCATTTAATAGTTCTAAAACAAAAATATATATTATAAACATATACAAACATTTGAATGACCTAAAGAGCATTTTTCTATATTAAAGTACTTTTAGGTAAATGAAAGGCTCCATGCTGTTAAACGGGTGGTCCACTATGATATCATATTTTAAACTTTAATTGATGTGTAATGTAGCTGTGTGAACATAAACAACATCTCTGAATGTAATGCGCTCAAAGTTCAATGCAAAGAGAGACATTGGCTTTTACAGAGTCAGCTTAGCAAAGCATACAGCGAACAAAGTCTGGGAACTACAAAAAAATACCTCCAGGTTAGTGAGATCACAAACATTTCAGGTTACGAAATCAGGTTCAGGCATTCACCATGCGTATACACCCCGCACAGCGGAGGGGCGTGGCCAGAGGCGATGTAATGTTATAGCAGAGAAAGCTAAAATGCCTTCCGAGAGCTTCTTCGGTTTCTGTATTTGGGCTTCCAAAGGACACGAAACAAAGAGAGACGTGCTTACAATTTATTTTAATTATGTTCCAGAGAATTATAAAAAAATATATAGCTAGCATTTGACAAAGGAGAAATTCCAGAATCTTTTCCAGTTCAGTGCTGGACTCAGTTAAAACACCTCAAAGGACCAGCTCCAACCATAATAGGAAGCTGTGGATTGTGAGCCACAACCTGTAAGTTTTTTTTAACAATAAAACAATAAAATTGGTCTATTACATGCATAGTGTCTAGCATTAACAGTATGTTGTAGCAAGGATGTAAACAAGGATGTAAACAACAGGAAATGCAGTTTGGCACCGTTAACAATTTAGCTACAAATTCATATTTATCCGTCAAACCACTGTAAACACAAATTTTCAGCAGCGCGAAAAAGATATGTGAACGTATCATAATACTTACACATGCTTATTCCGAATATATGTGAATGACACTTGTTAGATTTTTTTTAGAGAGCTGATGTGAGGTTTAGCTGTGTCCTCTTCATTTTCTGTCTGATTTAGGCTCAAACTGATACAGCTAACAGCTACTCTGACTGACAGTATTTACACATCACAAAAGCGTGTGGTTGTAGGGGTGTGACGCTTTTCCTGGTGATGTGGAGCTGATCCGCAAATCGCAACACATTATGTTAGCTGACCAATCAGAGCTTCTTGAGGGCGGGCCTTTTGGAGGAACTTGGAAATATGACATTGGTTTTCATGTCAGTTAAGTAGCTGTATATAATCAAAGTAAGATATATGAAAAAATAACTTAATTTTTTACAAGTAAAGCATGAGAACATATTATTTTGCATCTTATAAACACAACCAAGCCTTAAAAATACATTCTGGACCACCCCTATAAAGTTTTTTCGTGGAACCATGAATGACAATAAGGAACCTTTATGGTATTATTGAGTTAATTTAATTTAAGTAATTTAATTAGTTACCAAACAATGACTTAGTACATGCTTAGTATGATGTAGCAGACCACATAATAATGAATAATGAAAGACACGGCAAAAACCTCAAAAAAAGTAGATAATTTGCACCACAATTTTGATCAAAGTTGTTCAAGAAATAAACAAAACAAGAATTTGGCAAATCTAACAGGCTATAGACCAAACAAAGAAACACCAAATATTTTTTATAGCTGGGGTTATTATTCACTCACTAAATAAACAGTTGAGGTCAACTGTAATTCTCTATTATGATCAATACCCAAATGTGTGTTTGTGTGTGTGCGTGCGTGCGTACGTGTGTGTGCGTGCGTGTGTGTGTGTTACTGCACTCTTGCATTGATCCTTTCACATTCTGAATATTGCTGTCCCTCCCATTGGGAGAGAAATCTGACTCCCACTGCTCTTTATCAGACCCTGGGGCTTCTGATAGCATCTAAACCACATGATGCTCATTCCTAGGCAAAGCAAGAGAGAAAGACAGAGAGAGAGACTCAACAATCTCTCTCTTATCTACGGGACAGGTTTTCGTCCATTTAATGCCCTCGGACAGCATAATTCTTCTTGAGTGATTTGTAGTTTTCAAAAACTCTTGCTGGAGGGTGTGCTGAAACATGAGCGAAACCCGTACGTTTCAACATGAAGATAAATGTGCTGAGGAAACCAGGGGGAAAAGAGTCCAGACTCCTGCCACTGCTGTTCATTCATAGCGACAGACGTGTGTGTGTGTGTGTGTGTGTGTGTGTGTGTGTGTGTGTGTGTGTGTGTGTGTGTGTGTGTGTGTGTTTGAGAGAGTCTAAATGAGAAGCAGACAGTGACATTGTGTCATGTTCTCCTGCTCAGAGTCACAGATGAGATCTGGAGCGCAGCTGGGCTGCTCTCCTCCACTCAAACCTGCAGTCTTATCAACATCTCTCCCTCTCTCTGCGATTCATCCTCATCATAATGTTTATTCTCCTTTCATCTACTCCCTGCCCTTCCTGTGCCATTTTCCTTTCATGTGCGTATGTGTGAGTCCACTAATGTTGGCCCAATCTGAGTGTGAGTGCAATTGTGTATAGTCAACATGTACTGTAGGTGTGTTTCATGTGCTCCAGTTGGTTTTTACTTGAGTGTAGGATGCAGTGGGTTTTCTTTTTGGTAAAAAAAATGCCACTTTTAAGAGAAAATGGGTGGAATTGTTGAATAGAAAGCATTACTTTATTCTCATACATAGATAACAAAATAATGAAAGGCTTTATCCCACCTGCCCACCCCTCAGAAAAGAGAATTTTATCCTCAATATCTCCCCTAATGTCATTTTATACTATTTAGTTTATCTATTTTGTTTAAACACAAATAAATATATTGTGAATGAAACCACTCCTTAAAAAAGTCTGTTCACTAAAAACTAGAGATTTGCCAATAATAAATCTCTTAATCAATTATGTGTGTTATTAGTTTGATAATTTAGCTTTTTTTTCTTTTTTTTAAATGAAGGATAATTCTAAAAAAAGAAATTATAGATATTTGTGCTGCACAGTAGAAAAAACTGACCTTGCGATATTTTTTATATATAGAATATATATTGCGATAGTGAATATAATTTCACCAGGTGGAAAGAATTGATAATTTTAGATACATTTGGTTGATTTTGTAGGGGAGTGCATTTACATAAAACATTAAAAAAAATCACAAAAACTGATACAGTACAGCAATGATACTGTACAAATAAAATACACAGTGCTTTATGATTTTCTGGAAGTCTAACAATATTCAGATACACAAATATTGATTATTAGATATTGATAAAAACATGTAAAATAACACTGTATAGCCTTCAGCATATATATATATATATATATATATACACACACAC
>CAIGQZ010033059.1:16311540-16323467 GCA_903798205.1 Danio tinwini
AATATCTTCTTCTGTCATCTGTCTGCACTTTGTCAGGGCTGTGTGTGTGTGTGTGTGTGTGTGTGTGTGTGTGTGTGTGTGTGTGTGCGTATGAGGTGCAGCCCAGCTCTCCTTCAGATCATCAGAATACATCATGTCAGCTCTTTCGCTCTCCTCCACACCCATCCACTCGGGTAGCTTGGCAGAGCGGAGTGTGAATTAGAAGCAGATGAAGACTAACAGTCACAGCCAGTGTTTCGGCAGGAATTAGAGCATTTTTACTCTCTCATAGACCTGCATACATTACACACCAGAGAACTTTCCGTCATTGACCAACTTTTTGTAGCAGTGACGGAAAAAAATTCAGAAGGCTGTCCATCATTTTGACAGATTACACTACAATAAGTGCCACCCCCACAGTGCTTTTTGTTTTTAGTAATGTCCATACAGTGATTATAAATAGATAATGCACACTATAATGCAAATTGAAATTAAAATGATCTTATCAGAGGCTACACTGTAAGGGAATGGTTTGATGGAATAGTGAAAGGGTTGCTTTGGGAGTATAAAGTGCTCTGCTCTGCATCAGTCTCAGGTTGGGACACTGTATTTTTTTTCACTTCATTTTGAATTTGACAGTTTATACCGTTTGCAATTCTGCGTGCATGAGGATCTGGGCATTGGCCGGCATAAGATTCTGATGGTGTGATAATCTTGGATAAAAATATCATGGTTTCACGGTATTGTGGTTACTGCTCTAAAATATATTATTTTTAAATGTCTGAATAAAAAAACTTTTTCCCCCTTTAAACACAATATATTTTATGTTAAGAAACATTTAAAATATTTTGGAACAGTAGCTAAACATTTCAGGCTTAATAATTCAATTCAATCATTGACTTCTGCCGTCTTCATTAGTTTTAAAAACACAGATTTCTTTACAATTTAAAATGGCGACTTTGGATATTGTTTTTACTGTTGTCTTAAAAAAACTTTTAAAAAAATCTTACATATACCATAGGAATGGTATAGCAGAAAATTTCGACAGTTTTAAAATCTTGACTTTTCCAAACTCTTGTATAACTAGATAGATAAGACTATCATTTAATCTTTTGATACGGCAGGTTTTACTTTTATTTGCATTTAATAATATAAGGACACATGTCCATCAAAGTGTTTTTGCATGGCTGAAAATGCCAACACTGTTCCAGCAACACTCATCTGTCAGCTCTTTTACTACTATCGGAGCATTTTAAAAGTGAGCACTAAGTAATTTGAGTAAAATGATGCTTGGCTCCTTGCCACGCTCCTGCCATTCTAAAAAAAAACCTGTACACTCACTGAAAACTAAAAAAAAATGAGCTGCCCTAAGAAAAAAAAACGCTTCGCTGGACACACACCCAAACAACAGAGCATTGTGTGTATGTAAAATAAAGAAAACATGCTTTCCATTTTGTTTGTTTTCGTTAATGTGTTATTAATGTATTTATTTTAATATTATTTTAATTAGTGGTTATTATTATTGGCATGGTTACTCTAATTATTATAAATAATTATTTTAATCATTTTGTTCACTTTATATAAATGTTTTTATTTTTTGTCACAGTTTTTTTATCAAATTTTTGTAAAAAATGTTTTCGTTTTTGATCACAGAAGCGGTGCAGGTTTCATTATGGTTTTTTATTGTTTAATCAGCTGTGTTACTGTATTTGCACATGTAAAATTACTAATGGGTCAAACTCACTTATCCGTTCTCATTCATCCATTTGGCTTAGTCCCTTTATTAATCTGGAGTCACCACAGTGGAATGAACTGCCAACTTATCCAGCACACGTTTTATGCAGTGGAAACATCCACATACACTCATTCACACACACACACTCCGGACAATTTAACCTACGCAATTCACCTATAGCGCATCCATTCTCATTTAAATTAATTCCAATTTAACATTATAATATTGCTGAATACAGTTGACGGGTGAACAAGCACTGTTTATCCATCAGAAAATTGTGAATGAAAACAGACATTTAGTCTTCATGGCATTATAAAAATTATAAATAAATAATTACATTTGATTGGTCTAATAGATTATGATGGAAAACACAAACCAATGTAAATAAACACAAACACAGACAGAAGGAGAGTGCTTCCGCTTCTCCATCTGGCTGAATCCTTATCTTTCCTTTGTGCATGAGACGGAGAGAGAGGAAAATGGAGGGATATGACCAATATAGACAGACAGACAGACGACAGGATGAACTCAAGGAAAAAAGACAGAGAGAGCCAAGGGATGGAGCCAGCAGAAACGCACACAAACACACACACGCACACGCACACACACAAACAGAGCGCCTCTGACTATGTGCTGGTCTTAATTACTGTAGAAAGTGGGAGCGCTTTCTCCCTGTGTTTCTGCCTTCTTTCACAGTGTCTCTTTCTCTCTTGGCCATGCGCAAGTCTCTAAACCGAAGGAGACGTTTATTACTTGACAAGAATGTTCCACAGGTGAGGGCAAGGCCAGTTTGTAAATGAGCCACTGGGCAACTGCGAATCGAAAGCTGCCAAACTGCAGGAATCACAGCTATAGTTGCCTTTATTTATGTCTTGTTTCATTTTAGTCTTCATTAACCTGTCACAGTGTTGTTTTGTGTTTGTTTTTAACGTTTTTTTGAAGGATTAGAGGCCACTGTTTAATTTATTTAAAGGAACAGTTCACCCAAATAAAAAGGGCCGGTCTTTGACTTGTTTTAAATCTATAGTTGTATGAGTTTCTTTCTCCTGTTAAACACAAAAAAAAGATACTTTTACTATTTCAACTATGGAAGTCAATGGGTACCATGAACAGTTTGAGCGTTCTTCAAAATAATTTATTTTGCATTGATCAGTAGAAAAACACTACTACTAGTGTTTGGAACAGGTTATAGGTCACAGCAGCAGAAAACCACACCGGGTGCCACTCCTATCAGCTAAGAAAAGGAAACTGAGGCTACAATTCACACAGGCTCACCAAAATTGTACAATAGAAGATTGGAAATATGTTGCTTGGTCTGATGAGTCTCGATTTCTGCTGCGACATTCGGATGGTAGGATCAGAATTTGGCATCAACAACATGAAAGCATGATTCGTCCTGCCTTGTATCAATGGTTCAGGCTGGTGGTGGTGGTGTAATGGTGTGGGGGATATGTTTTTGGCACACTTTGGGCCCATTAGTACCAATTGAGCATCGTGCCAATGCCACAGTCTACCTGAGTATTGTTACTGACCATGTCCATCCCTTTATGACCACAGTGGAGCCATGGCTACTTCTAGCAGGATAAATTGCCATGTCATAATGCGCGAATCACCGTACACAAATGGCCTCCACAGTCACCAGATCGAAATCCAATAGAGCTCATTTGGGATGTGGTGGAACGAGAGATTTGCATCATGGATGTGCAGCCGACAAATCTGCAGCAACTGCATGATGCTATCATATCAATATGGACCAAAATCTCTGAGGAATTTTCCAGTAGCTTGCTAAATATATGCCACGTAGGGTTAAGGCAGTTCTAGAGGGAAAAAGGAGTCCAACACGGTACTAGTAAGGTGTACCACCTAATAAAGTGTCCGTTGATTGTATGTATATATATATATATATATATATATATATATATATATATATATATGAACTGTCCTTTTAATATACATGTATTTTTTAAAGAAAATAACACTTTTAAAAATGAAATGTTTTTCCTATTTAAAAGAATCCTAAACGAAAGTGTATCAAGGTTTCCACAACAAAATTAAGCAGCACAAACTAATCTATTAGAGAAACATGTTTTTGAGCAGCAAAACAATCAAAAATCAGAATGACAATGTGACACCGATGACTGGAATAAGGGAGATAAACTTTTAAACATCTTATCATACACAACTTTTTATATGTATAATTATATGTAATTTTGACCTGTTCTTTTTAAAGTTAAATAGATGCGGTTGCCCTGTACATTAACTTTTCGTGCGTGACTGTAATTCTAGTTGAGCTTAATATGTGTTTTCCAGCATAATTAACAGCTTTCATATCATCTGAATGATGTTTAGTTGTGGGCAGTCCAATAGCTGAGAGCTGATTTCATTTCTCTTGTATATTTACAGCTGTAGTTGTTTTGCCCTGAACATTTTATTGTTGTTTTGTGTGTGTTTGTAGTCGTGTGTGCATGTTTTTATGGTTGTTTGTGCGCATTTGTGTGTTTGTTTGCCTTCCAGTTGTAGCAGGCGTTTGGCAACCCTTGGTCTTTTGCTGAAATTACAGCAGCATTTGGTTTACTTCATATTCTATCTGTGTGTGTTTCATTTGTGGCTCTGTGATTTGAAAAACAAACATTTTATTATTTCGTTAGACCTTTTAATAATGTGCAGGATTAGGGAAACAGATCTGGGGTTTGGTTTTTCTTGGTATCGACTAAAAATAAAAGTTGTTTTTTTTGTCTTTGTGGATTGAATGGGCCAGTAACCAATGACAAATATTATTGCGTTTCAGCTTCGGCCCAGCTAACTAAAGCCTTGGAAACCAAAAAGCTATTTTTAACAGCAGTCACACACAAATAGAAGTTGTCATACAAACTGTTGTAAACTAACACGATCATTTTAGATAGATAGATAGTTGGCTTGACTTTTTGCCATTACATTGTTTTACAGTGCACACATGCACAGACACAAACACACACACCTGTGCTCTTAGTTTTGTGGCATACTGCAGATTTGGTTGGTTTAATTTATGAGTAACCTTCAGAAAAGTTCAAAGCTCTGCTGATGTTGATGGAACAGCAGGGAGAGGGAACATTTTGCACCAAATTTTAACCATTGAAACCAAACCCAAAATATATATATATACAGTTTAAACCCACTCCTTGGCAACACACACATACACACTCAAAACTTGATTCATTTCACATGATTACCGGGAAACCAGAGTCTTTATTAAAGTTGACTTGTAATTTAAATGATGATTTCACAATTTTAAAATAGCTGGTTGGTAGAAAAAAAATCTATTTATTTATTAATTTTATTATTATTATTATTATTAATAATAATAAATAAATAATAACAATATTCATAACTTTTTTATATAAAAAAATTTATTATTATTAATTAAGTTTTTTTATAATAGTTATTTTAGCGGCAGCACGGTGGTGCAGTGGGTAGCACAATCGCCTCACAGCAAGAAGGTTGCTGGTTCGAGCCCCGGCTGGGTCACTTTTTTTTAATTGGGTAAGCTATATCGTCCGTTGTGTGTGTGTGTGTTTGTGTGTGTGAATGAGTGTGTATGGATGTTTCCCAGTGATGGGTTACAGCTGGAAGGGCATCCGCTGCGTAAAACATATGCTGGATAAGTTGGCAGTTCATTCTGCTGTGGCGACCCCAGATTAATGCATGTTTGGATGTTTTTTTTTTTTTTTGGTCAAAACGGAAAAACTGTTTTGAAAAGGACTATTTAAAGGTGCAGTGTTTAAGTTTTCCGCCAAGGCAACTCGGGGTGCTGAAATATAATTGGCTAAACTGGCATTAGGCGGGCTAAAATAACCAAAACAAAGACAGCATTCCGGCACAGAAAACACATTTTCAAAACAGAATATCTGACTTCAGCATTGTTTTTCAGATAAATAAGAATGTTTACTTGGCATGTTTCTTAAATATCTGCACACATATTATGGTATTTTATGCTTTAGAAGAGTTAAAAACTTACAAACTGCACCTTTAAATTAAAAATCTAAGCTTTGTCCAAACTTTAAGTAGAAATAGTACTAATAATGATCATTTTACCAAATGCACTTATATTTTGCGCTTAATTTATCTTCAAAACCTCTGAACAGTCACACATTGATTCATTCTTGAGGAAAATAGTGCCGTTAATATATATAGTATCAATCTTCTTAATAAAGTTTGATAACTAGTGATGGAGCAGGTGACGAAGAAGATCATTTAATAGTGGCATTAAAGGTTAGTTCTGCTGGAGCAGCTGTGAGCAGTAAATCCAGCGGTGATTTAATTCAACGAGTCGTCCCTTTCCTGCTCTGGACAACACTGACTCCCATCACATTAGAGCCGCACCGAGGTCTCATGGGAAAGTATACAATGGAGCTCTTTTATTTGGCTGGTAACTACTATTGCTTCTTACTTTTTTTTTCTCTCTCTGATTTTGTTCATAAATTTGAGTGGAGCAGCAGAGGATTTGTGCTGGGTGAAGCTGGTTAAAGTCTCCTGTTTCTGTAATAGATGGTGCTAATTAAGTCTTTAGGGGAGCTGTCAGACTCTTTTACAGCTGCGGGAGGTGTGTTAGAGAGTATGTAAAGCTGGATCATGTTGCTAATTATAGATACAAGGGCATCATTGGACTAAAGGAATATTGTAGCAATATTAATTCAGTTTTATATCTCAGTATTTCCTCTTATTTTATGATTGGATTATTTAAAATTTGTATTAGTTTTTCTTTTTTTCTATCCTGCGCACTAGGACTGCACGATATTGGACAAATCTGATATTGCAATATTTTATTTGTCTGCGATAAATATTGCGATATAAATACAGTTTCACAAGATAGTTGAATAGCTCTATTTGATGGTTTTCTAGGGAGCTGAACAGTATTCAGGTACAGAAATTAAATAAATCACAATGCAAAAAATGTTTTTCTTACTATGCTTTGTCTCATTTCTAGTTTAAATATCTAAAAAAAACTTGATACAAAATATGTTTGTTTTAAAAAGTTCCTTAATGGGGTAAGTAAAATAACCTTGTTTTTACTTTGAAATGTAGATATTTGGACTAATTACAAAGACAAAAATTCTAAATATGAAAAACTCTCTTTTTTGCATAAATCATATAAATTCCATATAAATGCAGTGATTAAATACAGTTCTGTAGCTCCTGGTCAACTATAATCCAGACTCAACATTCCAAATCTTTGCAATGTGACTTGCGGATGTGCACATTGCGATATCAATGCTGAAGCAATATATTGAGCAGCCCTACTGTGCACTGTTGTCCAGTGAAACGATGTTTATTTTAAAGCTTATGCAAGCTATGTTTATACTGATTATACATGATATTCATTGTAGCAATATAATCTAAAGTGAAAAAAATATGCATTTTAACTGTAAGTTGCACAGACTTATATTTCAGTATGGGTTCTTTCTTTTTTTGCAAGCAAGCAATTCCAGCGGTATGGATGTGACATTTGCAGTAAAATCTCAAAACATAAATTGACAGAGGAAGTATATGTTAACATCATATTGAAGTATGTTCATATTTCCCAAACAACTGACCACATAGTTGTGGAAGCAGCAAAAATATCAATCCCTAAACATTTTTTATATTTTAAATGAGGGAAATAAACGTGTTATGGATGTGATGAAAAAAGTCTGCGAGTTTATACAACATACTTTGTAGAAATTCTGTGAATTAAACTGCACAACCCAAAAGGAACTATGCTAATCAACAGGATAAGAGTCGGCTCTCTATAGAACAAACATGATTAAATTTTTTTGATTTTACATTTATAAGAAAAAAACTTTGTTATGGATGTGATGGATGTGAAATTGCCATTTGTGTGACTTTTGTAAATCAAATATAATAGTTTGAAAACATTGACAGATACATTTTTGAGTATTTTTAAAGCACTGTGAAATACAGTACAAGCCTAAACAAAAAACACAGAAATGGTTTCGCTATTATGGTGAAAAGTTAATTTTTCATGGCAAGGTTGACCTTTAATTGAGATAGGACTGTTGAGGTTACAGACAGGAAAGCATTGGGAACATAGAGAGGAAAAGGGATGGGAATCAAACTCACGCGCCAGCACCATGTTGCTATATGTCGGCACACTTAACCACTAGGGTAATGGCGCCGACAGTTGGTGTACTTTCAGTTGAAGGAAATATTGAGTAGGAGGCGGGCATATATTTGCTTACTATTCCCTCATAGCAAACTAACAGTAAGAGAGGTGTGGCTAATGTTATTGTGGTTGAATCTGTCAAACTGACATCAACAGAGAAGGACCACCACTCCTAATGCAGAAGCAAATAGTCAGACTTTTATTGAAGATTACCAAAACAAAACAAAAAATGTCAAGGGGATTAACTTGTATTACTCTAGCACTTATTTCTCTAAGCACTAACAGTTTCTTTGCATAAATAGCACTTGTGTGTGTTGCCTGTTCTTGTTGAATTGCTGAATGCCTCCTCAATGCCTCCTCAAAGTTCCTACGTGCCTGTCAAAGTGTGCCTCAATCTTCGCCTCAGCTGCGTCAGATAAACAGCACAGTGACAGACAGGAAGGAAGCAGATTTCACGTCACATTTGTGAGAAATACTACTCTAAGAACTTCCCCAATGATTATTTGATGTATTTATTGTGGAGTTAATTCAAGCCTTTTGATGAGTCACACACAATGTCGTTACAAAGTTCACACACACACACAGCACACACACAATTTTGCACGCCAAATGTGACAGGATCACGTTAAAATCCACTGCTGTATAAACATCTGTTATGTTAATGTACAAAATAAACCTGATTTAACGTCCATAAACCAGGATTGAAGCATCTTCTTTTATCATTGTACTGACATGTACGTCAGGAAATTTTTAAAAAGAGACTTATTGTCTTTATGTCACCCCAATATGACAGTGGACACATTATACCTACACACAGTTCTGTCCAAATGACTTATAAAAGATGATTTTTATCATAGGTGCCCTTTAAAGTTACCATAAGTTTTCTAAAACGACTTGGTTCATATTGTGAGTCTGGAGCATATAACAAGTGTTTTTGCATAGTTTTAGATGGCGCGTCTGACTCAGATTCACACGCTGCCTCAGCCCGGCCTCTGTGTGACCCTTTGGCTATCAGTTGTGAAGATC
This sequence comes from Danio tinwini, assembly GCA_903798205.1. Lineage (NCBI taxonomy): Eukaryota > Metazoa > Chordata > Actinopteri > Cypriniformes > Danionidae > Danio > Danio tinwini. The sequence goes on from CAIGQZ010033059.1 coordinate 16,320,420, forward strand.
TCTCGGTGCTACTGTCTGCTTTGGCTCTGCCCCAGGTCATTTAACCTTTCCTCTCCCTCTCGTTCACTCTTATCTTGAAACACAGCGTCTTTCATTCACTCAACAACTGTGTGAACATATGCGTTCAAGCAGAAAATCTGTCTGTGAAAATTCACACACACACACACACACACACACACACACACACACATATAAATATAGTCTGATCTGAGTCTTTTTTTTCTCTTAACAAGGCAATGTTGACCAGGTATGAGTTATTTTTAGGACGCTAAAGTATTTGTAAGTTTACATTTGCACTAGAAGACATTTGTTTTTATTAAACACTTGATTTCTTATTTACCAGTACACCAGCTACAATAAAAAAAATCCTATATTATTTTGTTTATTTATTTTTTACACTGAATTGGTCAAAAACAATGAAAACTGTTTGGTTTTTTTACTCTTTAAAAAAAAATTACTTCACTTGATTACAATTTTTTTAAGCAATCAAATATTTTTTCATATTAAAATATAAAATATTTAAATCTAAATATTTGAATATTAGATAAAACCTAAATATATGTGTATTTTATAAATATATATTTTGAATGAATTTTGTTAGGTTAAAGCTTAAAGCTGAAGAAACAAGTGATTATTGATGGTATGGCTGCAAAGAATGGCAAAATTCATGTGCATATGCTCCTATTCTGACGTAAAAAAAAAAAAAAAAAGGTTTGGCATGGGACGCTTTTGTGCTGATATTAGCAAGAACATTCATTCATTTATTTTCATTCAGCTTAGTCCCTTATTTATCAAGGGTTGCCATAGCAGAATGAACTGCCAACTATACCGGCATATGTTTTAAGCAGTAGATGCCCTTCCAGCTGCCACCCATTACTGGGAAACACCCATACGCTATATACGCGCATTCACACATAAACTATGGCCAATTTTATTTACACAATTATCCAATACTCAATTTGTTTACCGCATGCTTTTGGACACTGGAGGAAACCAGAGCACACGAAGGAAACCCACACAAACATAGGCAGAACATGCAAACTCCACACAGAAATACAAACTGGCCCATTCAGGACTCGAACCAGCAACCTTAGGTGACAACTTGCTAACCACTGAACCACCGTGCTGCCTAGCAAGAACACTTGAACCCAATTATTATTAAGTACAAAAGACTGTGCTCACGAGTGCCTACATCAGTGTGTACATCTGACCAAGCTCAGTTTCACTCAAACCTCATGGCCCAGTCACTTCTCATGAACTCTTGGCTTTTTGAAATTAATATAATAATTGAAACAGGCACTGGACTCGGCATTCAGACGGTTAAATTCTTGGTTTTCCTTTAAAATGTTTGACAGACATTTCACAATAAACCTGTATCTGTCAGAAGCACTTGAGGTAGAAGGAATGAGTTTTTGTTTATGAGTTGAGCTCTCATCTTTAAGTCTCTTGTTTCATTCAGTAACAGATGAGAGGCTCCTGGTAAAAGCTGTTGTTTTTGCTATCTTTTTAGTTTATGCATGTGTATGTTATGTGATGAGCCGCCTGGACACAAGTTAACCACTTTTTTACCAAATGTGTGTACATAATATGGCAGGATGAGAAGAACTTAGAACTATTTCAGCAAAAATAAGCAATCTGTTCATTATACTGTACATGTGTGAGAGAGAGAGAGTGTTTGAGTGTTTGACACATTGTTTTTCTGTCTTGTGTTGGATTTGCTCAACAAATAATAATAATTATTATTATTGTTTTGGACAATATAAAAAAGAATGTTTAGAATTGTATTATTTCTCATTCATTTCCTATGGATCGTTATTTTTTAGCTTTTTTAAGTGTTCTTTTTGTGTGTGTGTTTGGATGGCAAACAAAAAAACTAGTCAAGTCTTAAATTTGTCAGATTAAGGAAACTATTTTAAAAATCTAAAGTGATTTTTCAAATCTAAAGTGAATGATTTTGGCCAAAAAATGATCTAGGATGCTTAGGGGTTAAAGATAAGAATAATAATATACTTTAAATTGAGGTGTTGCAGAAATAATTTGAACCATACAAAAGTCAACTAAATTTAATATTTTATATGGCCTTGGAATTTTATTTTAGATTTTGTCTTATGGTAGTCATTGGGTTGTGCTCATTTTTTGATTTAAAATTATATTTTTATAATAGTTGACTACTGACTAATCTTATGTAAAATCATTATACCAGCACAAATATCTGTATAGTTTACATAAAATTTCATTCATTTATTCATTCATTTTCCTTTCGGCTTAGTCCCTTTATTGATCTGGGGTCGCCACAGCAGAATCAACCGCCAACTTATCCAGCATATGTTTTATGCGGTGGATGCCCTTCCAGCTGCAACCCATCACTGGAAAACATCCTTACACACTCATTCACACTCATATACTACAGACAATTTAGCCTACCCAATTCACCTATACCACATGTCTTTGGACTTGTGGGGGAAACCCGAGCAGCCGGTGGATACCCACACAAACACAGGAAGAACACGCAAACTCCCTACAGAAATGCCAACTGACCCAGCCGAGGCTCGAATCAGCAACCTTCTTGCTGTGAGGCAATCATGCTACTCACTGCGCCACTGTGACGCCCCACACATAAAAAGTATTCATTATGGATGTTTTTCTGTGAGGGTGTACTCGTTTTCACTGTAGTTTACATGCTGTGAATTGTTTGCCTTCAGAGGAGCAAATGAGCTGTTTGGGTTATTTCAGGTCACACTGCTGACGCCTGCAGGGTATCTTAAAGGTGTCAATTAACCAAACCACAACACACACAAAGTAAAGTCCGGTTTGTAGGCAGTCCAGCAGTATCTGTGAGTCAGAGCGCAGCTTCAAAGGTGGCCTTGAACACCATTTTCAGAGAACATTTAAACAAACTCAAAGCAGCTTCTCTCAGTGTGGTTACAGAACCCACACATGTAGGACACAGAACTGATCAAACGACTGGGATTTACAGTAAATCTGAGATTTGTGCTAGTTTGGAAAGAGAAGTTCACCTACAATGCTTACAATGCTCTTTTTTTTTTT
>CAIGQZ010033059.1:16333467-16351087 GCA_903798205.1 Danio tinwini
GGCATCCACTGTATAAAACATATGCTGGATAAGTTGGCGGTTCATTCTGCTGTGGCGACCCCTGATGAATAAAGAGACTAAGCTGAAGGAAAATGAATGAATGAAAAATAACAGCATTGATGTGTTGTTCAGCTTTGGTTTCGCCACATTCTGTACTTAAGTAGAACGTTCAGTCCAAGAAAATCCTTCAGACGTGTATCCTCTCACTTTTAACCTGAAAACCTTCAATTTCTTTTGCTCGTTCTCTCTCTTCCTGTCTTTCAGTCTGGAGGGTGTTATTTCAGATGCCCATCATCATCTCCCATAGTAACCGATTCCTGAGGAACCAGAGCTGGAATCGTTAAGCAAATTTGATTTCTCAACTCATTTGCCCTCTATAAACGTTGCCATGTGTTTGATATTACATGTAAGCTGTTCCAATGGGTGCAGAAGGAAAGCTGAGAAATGAGAGAGAGGTGGAGAACAGGAATCGGAACATTAAATGGCAGGTGAAATTGAGCGAGATCTGAAGTGGAGGAAAAACTGGGAAGATGAGAGGAACGATATGTCAACACATCTCTTCTTGGCCACAAATTGGGGAAAAAAGGATAAAGAGCTCTTTTTTCAATCAGTCTGTTTTTGCATACGCAAAACAAGAACATCAGAATGTTGAAAGTTCAACTAAAAGACAAGCAATTTCGAATACAACAGCATGTCCCAAATCCACAACTGACTAAACAATACAACACTGAATGGCTAACCAGAATCTCTCTGTAGGGCAAACCAACCGATATACGGTTTCTGGGGGGGGACAATTGTAAAAACAGGGGGTTGTGGTATTTAAGGACTCAAGGACAGTCTGAAGATTGGACAGTTTTGTGCATTGGAAAGTAAGCAAAGGAAAATGATCAACGAAAGACAAAAAAAAATGTTCAGCAAGGACAATAAGGGCATGGTTGACCAAAAAAAAGAAAATTCTGGTATTGCTTATTCACCCTCATGCCATTCTAAACCCATATTATTTCATTCAGGGGTTTTTTCTGTGCATTGAAACTGAACAGGAAACAGAGGATCAGGATCATGATTTCTTAAAATTATATTTCATTTTACATTTAGTATTTTTAAACCGTATTTTTTGCAGCTTTTTATAACTGATATATTGAATTCACAGCCCCAATTAACAGTAGGGTAAATAAGTTTTCAACAAGTCTCAATTTTTCTCCGAAAAAAAAACTTATTACTGAAGGTGCCTTTGACTTGAATTTTTTACCAGATGTTGATAACCAAAGAAATACATATATGCAAATTGCATTACATTACATTACATTACAAAGAAAACAAATCTAATTACTTTACAAATTAAGTTATGTAATAAAATTAGATGACAGGTAGGAAAAAAGCATTAAACAGATGAAGAAAGGGAGGTGTAGAAAGACAGTGAAAGCCCAGGCAGCAACTGAAATCTCTCAGTAGTTCTTCAGCAACCCTCTGCCTTTTCTCATTGTAAATTAATATTATTTGCTTTAGTCCAACATTTACATTACCAGGATGATGAAGATGAAACCAGGGTGGACATTTCAGCAAGACAATGATCCAAAATACAGCCAAGGAAACTCTCAAATGGTTTCAGAGAAAGACAATCAAGCTTTCAAATGGCCCAGCCAATCATCTGACTTGAATCCAATAGAAAATACTAAATAAAGATCAGTTTGGATAGACAAAACCAACAGAACCATCAAGATTTTTATACTCTGTTGAAGTCTGTGAAAAACTCACACCTGAGCAAAACATCTGACTTCATTCTCCATGTGAGAGGTGTCTTTAAGCTAAACGTAGCAAAAACATAGTTAGTGTATTGATCCTTTGCAAAAACCACTGCTGAAATGTTACAATAAGCCTTACTAATCAGCATGTTAAGATAAGAGAATTTCATAATAAACAGTGTTGCAACAGAAAAACATGATGTGGGCATTGCAAGGAAAGATAAGAAAACTTTGAAAACTGCTAATGAGGGCATGCTGGTAATTATGTGCATTGTTTTTTTTTTGTTTTTTTTACATTCTTAAGCAAAACACAAAAATTATTCAAACTTCAAAAATAAAACTATGAACCCCATACAGATACTCAGTTTCTCAGTCACAGTGGGATCAACCAATGAAATGTATTTCATAAGAAAAGTTATGGCACCACTGCTTTGACTCTCAGGGCTTAAATCGCTGAAGATTATTTTGACTGTTTAGGATTGTTTTCTTTTACTGCTGGCCAGATAAAACTATATGAAATTTATATACATTTTTTAAATAAAAATATTGGAAGGAAACATGGAGACCGGGCCTTTTGGAACTTGCGGTATAACAAGTACCCCTGATGTAAATAATAAGAAGGTAGCATCATTTACTTCAGGACTTCATTCACACATTTACATTGATATACATTAAAGATTCAAGACACCCTGGAGTACTTTTTTTTTATTTTAACAGATTTGTGTGTGTTGAGCATCAGTTGAGACAACGTTAGCACCTGTCAGCTTTAATTGTGGAGAAAACTGAATAATTTTGAGCTTTTGTCAGCTAATTTCATCTTCCGAGTTTAAAATCATTTTTGGGGCGGAATCAAAATCGTTGACAGTTCGAATCTGCTAGTGGAGGCATAACGCGTCGGTTTCTCATTATTATTTACAGCAGAGTATTCTTATCCTGTGAGAAGACCCTGCTTCTTAATTATTCATGAGAGCACGTGCTTTCTGAAGGCAAGGCAGACCTGCCAAGCTGTGATACCCAATGATTGGGTAAGGCCGCGCACATTTAGCCGTTCATGAATGGTCATATGTGTTTGTTTCCATCATCCACAGGGTTTGTTACATGTTTTTCTCTGCGATTCTGTCAGGGTCATTACAGCAAAGCTGTTGGTTTGCCACAAGCATGTTTGTTGAGAGAGCTGTATGAGAATCGGGGAATGGCGGACTTTGTCTTTTATCAGTTGAGTTCGTTACCATTCAGACACATCGCCTATATCCATGCTGCTGTGTTCGCCATATGTTTAAAATCCTCCAGATTCCTGTCAGGGCTAATGGTTGGAATAGACAGGGCAAGAAACCTGCTGCACTGCCCCACTGTGTCTGCATTTAGACCCGGGGATTCAGGAGGAGAGAAGTCCTCCTCATTTATAGTGTTTATATAAACATGATTATCTTTATGATAATATAACAAATTGTGGTTATGTGTAGGCCTATATGAAATTACGAATAACATATGTAGCAGGGCCTCAAATGACTGTTTATTTATTTGCATTTTACCTTTGTAAGCTAAAAAATCATGGGTCTCCTCACAGATTGTAAACCAACTGACAACAGTTGTTTGCTTCCCTTTTTCTCCCCTGCTCTGCCAGCCAAGCCCACTCCTCCCTCTGCCCGCAAAGCTCTACGCCCATCTCTGAGCATTTTTTGAAAAAATTCTGAGGTAGACTTGAACCAAAAAAGGGGGGTTTTATTGCCCTTTAATAACTCATTGACTCATTGGTTTTCATGAATCAAGCAAGCATGAGCAAATTTGAATGTTGAATCATCATAGAAAATGTCTAAATTAAAACTGCCCAAGAAGCCTCATCAGAAGACTTTCACAAATGTTTTGAAGTGTTAGGGTTCTGGGTTAAAATAGGTATATAAATCTCTCAGCATTTATTTAAAGTGTCTATAGTATTGGTGTTGCAAATGAACAAATGTATGGTGCAATTGCAACATCTTTTTTGGGGGGTAAAGAGGTGGGTTGAGATTATTTAAGAATGAAGGACATGATAAAACAAGTCTGAGTCATGAGCTGTCAGTAATAGATATGTGTCACTGTCTCCCCTGTGATGTCACTGGCACTAAACCAGTATTAGCGCAGTGCAGAAACCCAATAGTGTGCTAATCTGGACTGTCTTAGTCTGACTGGGGGGAAAATCTCTCCAAATACCAGGAACAAGTGCTGTAGATTTACTTGGTTCCAGTATGTAGCTATATAATCCACTCTCTAACAGCCACAAACAGTGAGTGCTGTATTACATCCCAGTTTTATTGATGAAGCGGGACCAAATTGGGCTGATCTCATTCTGATCTCAATAAAATATGGATGGAGGGAATGTACGGTCCTTCCCATTATGCCTAACTGAGAATAACTGAGTATGAGACCTTGTTAATGTCACTGAAGCTTGTCTTTATCCCTGATGATCTGGGGTTGTTCAGACTCATAGGTTACAGTGACAAAGTGAGGTGAAACTGCTTTTGAGAGGGAAGAGGTTGACAGGGAATCTGAGGATTTATGTGCACGCCCATAAAACTTTACGAGAAGAGCCACATTTCAAGGCATTTTCAGATCAGACCCGACCCGGTGGGGGTGAGCTATGAAAACTTCATCCAAAGCGAAGGTAGAAATGATAAAAGAAGAAGAGAGGTGTGTTTTTACCAGTACTCCAGAGCATCTGTTTAAATAATAGCAGCCCGACAAAAGCTTTATGGTGCAAATTCTGTCCATTATGCTCATGAATGTTGTGATTAGGCAGTGATTCTCAGTCGACATGCACATGTCTGCTTGTTCAGGGGTCACAGAAGTAGCCATATTGGCATCTTTACTCGTCTCATGGGGTTTGTGTGGACATGTGCGGGCAGGACTCAGAGGAGTGTGGATCGTATTAGAGCAGAGGTCACAGAGGGGCTGCCCATGTGTGCTGGTCACCTGATAAGATTTAGAAAAAGACCCCTGCATCCACCGTGAGCCTGCATGTAGTAGTCTGACTGTATGATAATCTTGGATAAAAATATCACTGTTTCACGGTATTGATTACTGCTCTAAAATAAATTCTATTTAAACATCTTAGTAAAAAACAAAAAAAAAATTCCCCTTTGAACACAATATATTTTATTTTGAGAAACATATAAAATATTTTGGAACAGTAAACATTTCAGGCTAAATAATTCAAAAACGTAAATAAAAATATCTTACATATACCATAGGAACGGTGTAGCAGAAAATGTTGCCGCGTATACGTTGAAAACAGTTATTGACCCATGCCTAGCATGTAGATGTCTCAGGTTTTTGCAACACATTTATCTTCTTTAGTAAAATAAATTCCTGAAACTGAAATTAATGGCAGGTTTGGTAATCAATTTAATTGGGGCATTTGGAAGAGGTTGAAATGTGCTGCTAAGATATGATATTTCTTACTCTCGTATTTGTTTTTTCTCTCACAAACTCACCGTTACACTCCAGTTCTCAGTGAATACAATTATGATGGCATTCAACATCATTTAATACCAGGTTAGATCAAACAAGAGCACATATTAAACACACATAAACCAATCATCTCTTCCTCTTACTATTAGATGGCAAACACACTTATTCTTATGCCCCATATAGTGACGCATACATCTGTTTGTAACATATTCATTCTTTTAATTTTTTTCATATGTAAATATATTAGTGTAATGCTGTACATCCTGTGTGTATTAAGTAATGTGTAAGAGTTTGAACCCACATACAGTATAGGTGCATAACTAACACGCTCTGTGCTGGACTTTAGACCAGCATTAAGATTAGCACAATGATTTGTTTCAAAACTTTTTCTAAATTCAGTTCTAATTTTCAGCAAACGAATAAATGAACAATAATATCGAAATTTGGTCAAAAAACTGAGTTATATCCAAACACATGTCCTATGCCCCATAGGGTCCAAAACCTGACAGCTAAAAACACGCTCTGCGCTGGACTTTAGATCAACTTTCAGTTGGTCAATTTTCAGTTGGAGCGGTCTATTTCAGTTTCTCAGAATAGCAACACACTAACAATGTGCCTTAACAGATCTCTGATTTAGACCAGCACACCCATGAGTCCACAAAGTGACGCAAATGGATTTGCTATCTAAACAACTTGACACAAAACATGAAAATTAGAGTTGCGCTGGTCTAAAAATAGCAACTAATTGTGCCAAACACATGTTGCGCCTTATTGCGCTGGGTGTATGATAGGGCCTAAGATGTTCAAAGTGCAAAAAAAAAAAAAAAACATTGTCAAAAATTTCCTTGTGAGAATACTTTTGTGTGTCAAAAAACTTTAAAAACAACTTTGTTTTCTTAGTTCTGACAATACATAGTACTGCCCATTGTAAATGCACACCCTGACCCAATGCGGAAGAGAAGAAACAAACACAGAAGTCTTCTTGCAGCTTCATATTATTACAGTTGAACCACCGAAATCCAATGGAAAATTTCAACAATGTTTTTTTTTTCTTTTTCTGGACTTTAAACATCTTGTAACTGTTGTGGCTGTCTATGGATGATGAGGGAGCTCTCATATTTCTTTCATATCTTCATTTGTGTTGTGTTACATTCCTGTGTTGTGTAATTATTATAATTTCTTTTCTTTCGCTAGTTTCTCTCTTGCTCTCTCTCTCTAGTGTGCGCGCGCTCTCTCTCTCGCACGCACGCTCTCTCTCTTCTCCCGCTTCCATCCATACAGTGGCTCCGATTGGCTACCACTGCCCAGCTGTTTGCCGTGTCCCCTCTGACGTCATCACACGGTCTCCAGCGGCAAAGTTGCACAATATCTTCATTTGTGTTGCAAAGTTGCACAAAGGTCTACTGGGACATGAGAGTGAGCATTTAATACTCATTTTCTCACATGAAAGCAATGCACTTCCAATAGGTGAAGTTGACCGCACAAATAGTTTTTTTTATATACACAACAAAAATCTTTCAGTCTCATATCAATCTCAGTCTTTGGTTCCGCTAACAAAAGCGCGGCAGAAAAGTTTCCTCTTACTTCTGAACAAGAGCAACCCTTTTTATCTGTTGACTGTTCGAAGAGCGTTTGTAGTGTGTTATCAAATTCCACTCACTTATACCCAGCCGTGTGTGTGTGTGTGTGTGTGTGTGTGTGTGTGTGTGTGTGTCTGTGTGTCGAGAGCATGTTGTTTTGTAAAAATAGACCTTGTTCTTCTCTCTAATAGGTAAGACAGCCAGTGGACATCTCTTGCGTGATGTGAAATCATTAAAGCAGAGATGAAATGACTGTTCCATTCCACAGCAGGAATGCAGTGAGAAAGATTAAGAGAAAGGAAAAGAAAGGTGGATGTTGGCTCTGGGATAGGAATAGCGCTCTGTCTTCTGCATTCCCAGCTGCTGGAGGCTCCGAGCACGTCCCCAATGTGCAGAATTCATTAGAGCCGAAGAGTGCAGCAAAACAGACTTAGCAGGACAGGCCATTCATTCAGTCAATGAGATGTTTCATGAATCACTAACAATAAGATGCACCAGGGATCAATCCTTGTTAACAGCAAACTATATGCTCAAAATCAAATTGAAACAAAGGTTCAAGAAGAGCGTGGTTCATCTGATCCTGTCACGAACAGTGTAAATGTACTATATATACATTTGTAAGTTTTTATAAATTATAGATGGGTCTGGGGGATTAACTAGTTGATTCGAGATTTTGATAAACTCATCAAACCCAGGCTCATTCTGAAAATGTACCTCTATACATTTCTGGAGAGTGCCAAATACGTCTCAGGAGCTACATTTTTTTATCTTTTTTTTTTTTGCAGGTTTGTTTTCATGAATCCACCAGAGGTTGCTGTGTACGATTTTTGCGATCTCAAATGTCTCTCGTGAGTGCCATTCCTGCCTGTTTTTCTCACATAAATCCACCAGAGGCTGCTGTCTACTGACTGTTTGACTGACTGAATGACTGATCGTCTGACCCACCCTCCTTCTTTCCTAAACCCAACCAATAGTGTTTTTAAAGGCACCGATTGACTCACTCACCCATTTCCCTAAACCCAACCGACAGTTCCCCCCATCGTCGTGGTCAACTTCTCTCTGTGTCTCAAGTCCTGCGACGTACATGACGAGCTGACTGGACAAATTGGTAACAGCGGGAAAGCCGTCCATACAGAGATAAGCTGTAGGCTAAGCTAGAAAAGAAATGGCATCATACTGCCCCGAAGTGTTTGTTTTAAAAACGAAATGCAGCCATACGTACTTCTGGCTACATAATTGGCGATCTCGAGAAACTTGTATAGGACTACCTTTTCAAAATGAGCCTACGTTGAACTCATCACCTGACTTGGACTCACTTTATTTTGAGATATAATTGTTGATATTTACAAACCATTAACTTTTACTTTGAGCTCAATAAGTGCCTTATTTGCTAAGGTTATTGAGGTGGTAGTAGTTAGGTTTAGGTGTTGGGTAGGATTAGAGATGTAGAATAAAATCTAAGTACTAATAAACAGTCAATATCTTGATAACAGGCAGGTATTAAGCCATTAGATAACAGGGAGTATTGCTAGCTAAACTAAGGTGTTACCATTGACATTTTTTAAATAAGCTTAAATAGTCACCATTATTAGGATGTTTCTAGAAAACATGAGCCTACTAACAGTCTAAAAGCTTTTATTTCTATTAAAGTATACTTTTTTTGCAAATACATTATCTTCAGGAATTGGTTTTAAGCCAGTTGCTGGCAAATTTGTAAATGTTAATTACAATAGGCCATGTTCATGAGTTTGGGGTCAGATGTATGAATTTATTTATGAAAGAAATTATACTTTCATACAAAAACAATACATTGAAATTAATTAAACCTGACAGTAAAGACATTTAAATTGTTAAATGTCAAGTAAACACTGTGAAAATATTAAGCAGAATAACAATTTTCAGTAATGTTAATAATAATGATTTTAATACTTTTATAACATAACATATCAATTAATCAAATATATATTATTCATAATAACTGCATTCTGCTTTTTATGCTGCATTGGTTCAATTTGTATTTATTTATTTATTTATTTATTGTAATTAATTAGAAAATTCAATTGACGTTATGCAGTTAGTATAAATGGGCAGGTTTTATACCACTAGTTAATAGCGAGAATTGCTAGATAAACTAAGGTGTTACCATTGACATTTTTTTAATAAGCTAAAATAGTTACCATTATCAGGATGTTAAAACATATATATTATATATGTATACGTATATATTATATATTAAAACGTATAATTATTTTACAATATTACTATTTTTACTGGGTTTTTTTATTAAAATCAATCCAAATTTATTTAGCATATTAACTTTGTCCACTTCTATTTTCAACTTGATGGAAAACTAAACCACCACAGAACAGGATGTTTGTCTCTGTGTCCTGCATGGATAATTTACTCTGCAAGGAAGAGCCACACCCTCAGCATAGACAACTGTGTGTGTGTGTGTGTGTGTGTGTGTGTGTGTGTGTGTGTGTGTGTGTGTGTGTGTGTGTGTGTGTGTGTGTGTGTGTGTGTGTGTGTGTGTGTGTGTGTGTGTGTGTGTGCGCGCGTGTGCATGTGCGTGCGTGCGTGTGTGTGCGTGTGTGTGTGTGTGTGTGTTACGCTGTATGTAGTTTGAGATGCCACTTTGATGTAGGTAACTGCCTCTCATTTGATGAAAGTAAACATTCACTGTATCCATGGCTTGGCTTTTCTACTTCAGTGAATTCCAGAGCAAGCCTTCTTTTCAGGCCAATACATAATTGTCTAAGTGGTTCTGGACAGCAGGGGGCAATTTAGTCATTAGAAAGGCCAATTAAGTAATTAGGCCGGCGGTTTGACTGCCGCGTGTTCGCTCACAGGCCCTGCAGATTTGGCCTGATTTGGCTCTGGTGCCACTTTTACACACATTTTGCTCATGATATCATTGACAGCTCAAGTCCCCTAGTGGATGTCCTCCAAATGGAAATCGCATTTCTGTTAGAGCGTGATGGGTAATTGAGAAAATGAAGTTGTGGCTCTACAAACCAAGGTCAAAAGCATTTATGATGTAAAGAGGGCCAGATTCTTGGGTAATATTTAAAGACACGCTTAATCCAGTCAGCCACGCGAAAAGTTCCTATACCATCTTGAAACAATGAGGAAAGAATTTAACGATAACATCTTTGCTTCCACCATGTGTTCTCATTCCATTATTCTGACAGTCTAATTCTCCAGTCGTTCTAATTCCATTAGTGCTGACGCTCAAATTCCAATCTGCAGGTAGTGTCAGAAAGGCGTGCAAAAAGCCCCCATGAAAAATGAAAAGAGAAAATGCAGAGAGAGAGAGAGAGGTAAGGAGAATATTTTTGGGTGAGGAGGTTATCCAGCAGCAGCAGCAGAGAGGTGGCTGCTTTTTCCATCACGCTTGTTGCTCATGCCAACAGATCATAGCGCCCAGTTCTGACACATGAGACCTGGTATGTAAATATTTAAATGCAGCAAAAGTCAGTTTCTGCTTAATTCTATCATTTAAATATGCATTATTTATCTGAGGTCCATCAGATGGTTACTGCACGGAGAGTTGAGTAAATATTTGTAGCAGAATGCTGATGATGAACTGTTCTGAACGCAAGCCAATCGAAACATTTGCAAATGTATGATGGAAATTTTCCGCACTTCTTCCATTCTACTATCATTCCTAATAACATGTCTAAATGAGCAATAAGCATGCAATCAACAGCTGAAAAAAATCTTCATTTTTGAGTTGCAGGTTAGTGCACATTTTTATATTAGAAAATTAATTATTAGAAATGTCCTATTAAACTGTACAGTTCTGGGCAATTCTGAAGTAAGAAGTTAATGTATGTTTATTTCTTTTTTAATCGTCCCTTAATAAATGTCATGTTTTAAAAATCTTGGCATGTGAAAGCTGGATGAATCAGGATGTTCAGTTTATGCTGCTAATAAAGACTCATACACTACTATTCAATTGATTTTAAATGTAAAATGTATGATTATTCAATTTTAAACTTAGCTCAGGCTATTTCTGTATCTGAATCTTTGTGTCACTGGGACCTCTGACTAAGTGACGAGTGTTTGTGTGCTTCAGTACCACACATTGATTGAAAAACTGCGTTATTTGAGAGGTAATTGTTTATATTGTGGCTTTGCAGCACAACACATACACAATTATCACATTTTTTGAGTAAATGTAAAGGCATTGAAATGTATTTTCCCTCCCACTAAGCTTCCCCATCGGGCAGCTGGAGATGGATGCTGCTTTCCAATTTGCATACTATCTATCCGAAATAGCATTTGAAAATAGAATTAGTATGTCCCAAATTGTAGTATGTTGAGAAGAGTATGCCAAAGGTTCCCGGATGGTTTACTATTTCCCGTAAAAATTTTAGGTGTGGAACAGTCCATACTCTGTGTGTCCATACACTGTGTGGTGTATATACACTGTGGCCATACACTGTGGGTTCAGTTTGGTACGCTTTTATGGCTGTTTCCTAAAAGCGAACCCTACCGTACCATGTTTTGGGAACCCTTTGCAAAGGGTACAGTACCTAGCACACACAAAAGAGTACCAAAAGGTTGAGCAACGTGCAACTGGATGCTATTGGTTTACAAATATGTGTCACTCGCTCCTGCAACAAGCCAGGAGAATGAAAACAAAAAAAAATACATTTTTAAAAACACAGCTGAGACATTACATTGTAATAATATATAGATATAATATGAGCCATGGTCGACCTGAGCTCAAACAAAACTTGTCGTTGTCTTGATGAACAGCCACAAAGCCCAGAAGAACAAAATCTGCCTTGTCCTGTTTTTGTTTACGAGGCCGTCTAAAAGTGTGTGTGGTTTAATTTTTTTCCAGAGAGCTCGTCTCGCGTCTATATTTGAAATAACAAACTTCTTGAGCTGATGACAATAACGTGCGTGTGATCATTGAAGTACTTCTGACGTCCGATCCTTTCAGAAACAGACAAATGCGAGAGTGAAGTGCGAAAAAACAAAAGAGCTAATTATTTTTTTCAGCAACCTAAACATGAACAAACTGCCACGTTTAACTATTATCATCACCTTTTGGACTATTATGAACTCGGAATGAAGGAATCACTTTGGTACCCTTTTAGCAGTGGAAACGCAAACCTCATAAAGGTGACCTTTACCATACCGTTCTGTACCACTCAGTGGAAATAGGCTATAACCACTAATATTATCCACAGTACATTGCGTGTTGAATGTGAATTTGATTAGAACTACAAACGTGGATGAAAAGTGTAAATATACTACAAACATGGTGGATGCGCGAGACCAATCGTCAATAGAGAGGCTTTGGTAAAGATGTTTGTATGACTGATAAATAATATCTAGTCGACGATTTAAATCTCATTTTTTATGTTATATTTCATCTGCAACAACAATACTCAACTTATACAAAGACATGTTTGAACATTAACGTCTGAATGCATAATTATCCTAAGACCTGAGGACATTTCTCTGCATAAAAGACTCCCAAATGGGAGATTAACCTGCTGCTGCTTCTTCAATATGGTAGGAAATTAAATATGAAAGAAATGTGGATGATGTGTGGATGATTGACAGGGCGCATATAACTAAGCAACACAACGATCTGTTAACGAGGAAGTATTATGTTCCAAAGTTTGCATACTCTTTAGTTACACACTCAAAAGTATATATTTTTCCTTCACAAAAAAAGTAAATACTGTTAGGGCGTAGTGTAAGTATGCGAATTGGGATGCAGCAAGATTTTGGTAGCCTGACTGGTAAAAGCAAAGCCCCAAGGCGTCGGGCTATTAGTAATTTATTTAATCATTATAATTAAAGGAACAGATGTCTATTTTATTATATTTTAAAATGAATGTTTTTCTTGAGGTGGCAAAGCTAGATTTTCAGCAGCCATTAGTCTTACTAACTTACACCAAGTGTGTTCAATCCAAAATTTCTGGATGTGTAAATCTAACTTAAATTATCAAACAATAGATGAAAAGAAAAGATTTTCACAACAAAAAAAATTTCAATTTCAATTCCACTTCTGTAGAGGCCATAAAATAGTGCTAATAAAGTGCATGCAAAGACAAGCTTAACTTATTTCAGATCAGTTTATCAAGTTTGGATAAGACATTTTTGAGCAAATGTATACTGTAAAAGATAACTGACATTTCATGGACAATATGGCTGACACTACGGTTTATTTTTAATTGGACAACAAAAATAATTTCGTTTATACGACTTGAATTGACTGCAGCAAACACAGAGAAGCTAAGCGATACAAACAAATTAGTGGACTGAAACTAATTGGAGCTGTATAATAATATGGCGAAAAGCTCATGACAACTTCACAGTGAGTGTACAAACATTTCTGCTGCATTTGACCTATATATTTCTGTTAATCCCATTTTAGCAGACTATATCCCTCCAAGGTCCATCAACACTTCAGCACTTCTTCACAGCTGAAAACAGATGTGGCTTCTGCTAAAGTGTGAGATCCAACAACTTTATTCTGTTAGTCTAAGTTTGCAGTGGGGTTTCTGCTTCTTATGTAGAGCCTAAAATAGCTTTGTGACTTTCCTTCTTTGCTGGCCGGTCTCACACTAAGACTCTAGTATCCGTGAGGTCATCTTCATAGTCAGCAAGATTGTGACCTTTGACCTCATGGCATATTTCTTGTGCATTTTTGCTGCTGCCTCTAATTTTCAAATGCTAGCTACAAAGCGAACCTTCCCCAATCATGTCTCCCCTCTCTCCCTCTCCATCTTCACTTCCCATCTCAATAAAGACATATATATATAAATATATAAATTTATTGTAACGTATCAGATACTTAACTATTTTGAGTGTGTATAACAAGACCAACTCGATTATGTAAGGTTTTTGTTGTGTTTTGTTTATCAATGCTGTATCCCAATTCACATACTATCCAGCCTAAATAATATTGATAAAGAATTAGTGTCCCAAAAATAGTAGTGTGTTGAAATTTGTGTTAAAATAAGTTCAGTGAATGGATAAAAATTTTAGGTTTAGCTACATGGACATGCTAGTGGCTAATATTGTTGCACATTGGTTGAGGATTGAATTAGCTTTATAAACAAGGACACAAAGAGCTCTATTTTAATGATCTAGATGCAAAGTCTAATGCACATGGCGCAAAAGCATCAAGGGCATGTCTGAATCCACTTATGTTATTTTAAGGACGGAAAAATATGCTCTGCGCCCTGGCACTTGGTCTAAAATGGTTGCGCTTATTCTCCTAATGAATTATAGGTGTGTTTTGAGCATAACGTGCATTAAACTCAGAGTCTTGTCTCTCATTTCCTTTAAGAGTCAGCTGTGTCGTGCCATGGCGCATTTGCTATTTACATGGCAACTTTGTAAGTGGAAAAACTGAATGCTTCACTAGTGAGAAAACAGTTTAAGAGACCATCTTCAGCACAAGGATAAACAATGAGCCGCCTCCATTCTGCCTCTTTACTTTCTCTTTACATTACTTTTACTCTTTACTCTATTCCTTTACTTTTGTAGATAAGGAAACAGTGTTGTACGCCCCATATGGTGATGCATACATCTCCAAAACCTGACAGGTGGACAAATCTAGACTTGTTTTTATTAAAACAAATATAAATATGCATATAATAAATGATACTGCTAACAATAATATTATTATGCAAATTGTCATGAATAAACTGAAAAAAGTCCACGGAGGTAGTGGATTTTATATTTATGCAGAAAATAATCATTTTTGTAACATATTAATCCTTTATTTTTTTTCATATGTAAAGATATTTGTGTATTGCTGTACATCCTGTGTGTATTAAGCAATGTGTAAGTGTTTTGGACATACATAGACGCATAACTAACGCACTCTGAACTGGACTTTAGGCCAGCTTTCAGTTGGTCAGTGGCGCGTTCTATTTCAGTTCATCAAAATAGCAATGAGTCAACAATACGCCTTAACTTACCTCCTTTTTTTCCAAAGTGGTGCAAATTGATTTGCTATTTAAACAATGTGGCGCAAAGTGTGAAAATCACTGTTGCGATTGTCTTGCGTCTTATTGCGCCGGGTGTATGATAGAGCCCAAAATGTAAAAAAAACAACTGAAAAACATGGTCTAAGTGCAAGGCTGACAGGTAAATGGAGAGGTTTATGTAAATGCTAAAAATTCATTTGTAAACTTATTCTTGATTGAATGCAATTACATTGATAATTTCCTGATGAAGCTTTAAAAGTTCTTTATATTTTTTGAGATCTTCAAAATAACTCTTCCATGGCATCACTACAAACCCCCACCCTTGAACCTCTATTTTTTTTAAAGAGCTGTTTTATTGCTTGGTGTATTCTGCATGCTTTGAGCCTTAAGCAAGTGTCTGTTGCCTCTTGTCATACCCAGCTGTCTATGTTCATCCATGTTTGCATAGATAGATATGAACCATGCACTCGGTCCAGCCTTTGAAACTCACCACTCCTGGTTCAAGCAGAAAGCCAAACCCTCCCCAGTGCTCTTCGACTTCCCCCCTGCACTCCATCTGAGAGTCAGAAATGGATGTGTGCCAGGCCCGGCAAACCTCTCTATCCTCCAGGCATCACACCCCATTTTTCCCCAAGGAACCACATCAGCATCAAGATGGGACCTGCTTTTCTGTAGCACCTTCCGAGCTCAAAGCACTTCCTGAGCTCTTGGTAACGGTTCCCAGCAAAAAAAAAAAAAAGGTCAGGCTAACTGCTTTAACCCAAACTAAAGGCCAGGCGGTTGACAAAAAAACACCGTAGAGACTGATGACTCACATCACAAAGCCACAAGAATAAGAGCACGGCGAGTTTGAGGATATCGTAGGCAGTTACTTTTATTGGAAACGATTAATACGCCGGCTAGCGGCTTTTGGAAGCGCTCCCAACTCTGATCTCCCACAATCCGGCAGCTCATGTTTCAGATTAAGCCTCGCAGCGACACCACAGCCTACACATCATCCAAGCCCTTCCTTCTTGCCTCCACGCATGATCTTGCCGTCTGACCTCACTCCTGCTCAAGCCTTCCAGTCCAGCATGGCGCTCAAATTATCCCTCACATTCTAATACAGCATAATCATTTGCCTGTCATTTTCATTTCATGCTCTTTTCTTCTTCTGGGACTATTTTTGGGTGGAAAGCTGTAGGAAATTCAGCTGTTCAAATGCTTGCTGATTAGCTCTGTGATTAAAATGGATCGCTGGCTGAGCCTCGGCCAGAATCTAAAGCAGAGACTTTTGCAGTCATTAAGAGCACTTTGTAACAGTTCATATTGCAGTGCCTGACTCCATCTGTTCTGCCCATTTTGGTGACATTTAGCGTACGAATGCAATTCGGTAAAAAAAAAAAAACCCTCATAAATCATGAATTACAATACAACACATAGACTCATACAATAATTATCCAAGCTGTAGTTGTATCTAAAAGCCTATTCTGTCTGAATACATTATATTGCTGCTGCATTCATTTAAAAAAGGCTTTGAATGAGAGTGGTGTTTTAACCTCTCTCAGATTTAAGACGAAAGAGTCGTCGCTGATGCCGGGTCCACATTTCCCACGATTCCCTCACTAGCTGGCGAGCCCTGAAGGCATGTTCTTTTTTGACAGCATAGTTAGGAGGTGCTGATGAAAGTGGAGAGGCTTCGCTGCCCCTTTACCCTCTCAAATTAGCACAGGAGCCCTGTTGCCTGTCACACGGGGGCCCTGACTCACAGATTTAGTTGCAATGTGAGCGTTCATGTCTGTGTTGTGTGATGCAGGTTTAGTGGTGGTAAGCGGTGTGTCTGAGGACATGTAGAGACGCTGTTAGCCAAGCATCGTTGTGTGAAGGGCTTTAAAACTCGCATTACATTTTTACAGCATTTGTTTCAGCAATAAACATTTATTTGATTTATATATGTATCACAGTTTGACATGGCACGATAACCAGTTTCAATGTTTATCGCGGTTTAGAAAAGTCAAGGTTTTGAAACTGCCAAAATTTTCTGTTATACCGTTCCTACGGTATTTACATTTTTTATGTATTTTTTATTTTACGTTTTTATATCTAAAGATGTAAAGAAATCAGTGTTTTTGAAACTAATAAAGACAGCAGAAGTCAATGATTTATTACAATTATTTAGCCTGACATGTTTACGTTTACTGTTCCAAAATATTTAAAATTGTTATTAAAATAAAATATATTGTTTTCAATGGCGAAAAAAATTGTTGTTTTTTACCGCGACCTTTAAAAATAGGGCATATTTTAGAGCAGTAATCACAATATCGTCATACCTTGAAACAATGATATTTTTATTCAAGGTTATCATACCATTAGAGTCTTACACCGGCCCATGCCTAATTACAGTGAGGATCACACGCATCAAATAAAATTATTAAATTGGAATTTGTATATATAATAAATGTTTATATAAAACGTTTCAAATAACTTTTGTAAAAATTAAATGTCAAAATATGGGTGGAATAATGTCATTCCCTCTAACAGATTTATTGATGTAAACTGAAATAATATTTATTATAACCTGTACTTATACTTATAACATGTACATACAGTGCTCTGCATATATGAGTAACCCTAAAAAATCTTTCATTTGAATTAATATTTTTTATGGTATAAAAAAAGTACACCCCTCATCTATTTTTAATGCTATTCAATATTATATTTGTGCATATACATTAGTTTAGTCAGTACTGAATCCAAATCTAGAGCTAATCTAACAAAACAACTTAAATAATGGTTCAAAAACTAGTAGCCCAAAATTATGTTATAGAAAAATATTAAATAAAATATTCAAAAATAGCAAAAATGAAGAGAAACAAAAAATATATACAATGTTGTAATTTTTTTT
>CAIGQZ010033059.1:16374677-16398551 GCA_903798205.1 Danio tinwini
TATCTATCTATCTATCTATCTATCTATCTATCTATCTATCTATCTATCTATCTATCTATCTATCTATCTATCTATCTATCTATCTATCGATCTATCTGTACACATCTTTATATTAACAGAAATTATATGTAGTAGGACCAGTGGGTTACATGTGGGGGCTTGTCTGGGATAGGAGTGAGGTTTAGGGGGTGAGTGTAACAGAGGCCAGCTAGTGAAGTGCTATGCAGGTAAACTTCATTCCTCTGACCTCAAAAGGTGCTCTAGCGACACTAGAAGCCATGGTCTTTAGCCTCCTTGTTAGAGCAACCGACTCCCATGCAAGAATCACCGTTTCAATCCCAGCTCAGACCGGGTTGGGTGCAGCAGGACCAACGGGTTACACGTGGAGGCTTGTCCAGGAAGGGAGTGAGGTTTAGGGTGGTGAGTGTAACAGAGGCCAACTAGCGAAGTGCTATGCAGGTAAACCTCACTCCTCTGACCCTTAAAAGGTGCTCTAATGACAGATGCTAGAGGCCATGATCTTTAGCCTCCTTGTTGGAGCAATTGACTCCCATACAAAGAATTGCCGGTTGGGTGCAGTAGGATCAGAGGGTTCCATATACTGTATATTTACTATTTTATTGAATAATATATTTAAAATATTTTATGTACCTAAATACATGTATAATATATAATTTACAAAAAGTGACAAGTCATTATGATGATCATTGACACTTCATACATTATATTATATATGCATTTTATTTCATGTATAAATTTGTGTGTAAAATATGTAATACATTTGATTAAAACAACAACAATATCATCCATTATACTGTATTATTTTATTAGTAATTTTAACTGTAGACAGCATTTTAACACATATTTTACAAATATGCATCATTTTTAATTATTTACATACAATATTTCAAATGTATTTTTTGCTAAACATGCAGGGACAGCCTTTTGTACTTTATAAACTAAGGTCAAAGGAGTTGAAAATGATGAGTTAGTTTGTTATATTAGTCTTACATGTAAACAAAATGCTTGCGTGTCTTTCTTCTTTATCTCTGTCTTTAGATCAGATGTTGATATAAAGTCTTCTCTGCAATCCTGCAAAAATGTATGAAACGATGGTTAACTCTCTCATGCTGGCACTTTTAAATGTTTGTCTGCGATATGAGCTGATTATTTCTGTCTCAGCAATCACAGATAAATCACAGCAGGCCAGCAGGCCATGGGAGAGAAATGTGGACGGTTTCCCCGATCCGTCAACTGAACTGAATCACTATGGCAATTTTCTAAGCTTGGAGAAAAGCATACGAGTTTTGCCAAACTACATCACATCCTTTTCTTGGCACAATCACCTTCTTGTCATGCGTGTCTTTGTGTAATTGTGTCCAAGAGATGATGTGCTATATTAATAGAAGTGAAATTAATATCTTTTCCAGCATTTTAGGCCTTAAATAAATGACTGAACAGAGAAATAAGTAGGGTGATCTGTCCAGGAAGAGTCCCGTATTTCAGCTCTATTTTTAGTGTTCCTACTTAATATACAAAAAGGTTGTCCTGTGTTTCACTTTTCCTAAAAGTTTTATTTGCTAAGCACTAATCGTCTTTTGTAACATGAAAATACACTCAAAAAACACTTTTACGTATGTAAAATTAGCTTCACACAATTCTTGATTTTTTTTGACAAGTTAATTGTTTTATGTTCAATCTCCTTAAATTTGTTGTTAATTTAATTAATTTGTGTCGGGACAGCCTAAATTAATTTTGTGGAACCCTACATTTTTTACAGTGTTGCCTAATTAGTGGTTGCTAATCACGTCACATTTATTCAGTCATTAATTTTCTTATCAGCTTAGTCCCTTTATTAATCAGGGGTCGCCACAGCACAATGAACCACCAACTTATCCAGCATATGTTTTACGCAGCGGATGCCCTTCCAGCTGCAACCCATCACTGGGAAATCACGTCATATTATATTAAGAAAAACATAATTACTATCCAGTCACATTTCCTTATTGATCAATTTGCCGTCAGTGAAGGTGAGACCTGTACCGTCTCTTGAGAGAGTGGAGCAATACACCTCTTTCTGATGCCCCATAATGCTTTGCCTTATATATGGTAGTAACTTCTTTTAAACTCTAAGCAATCAGTGAATTTTCCATCAGTTCATCCATCAAATATTAGTTTTTCTCAGTCACTTTGGTGCATTTCTCACAACACTATTCACATTTGCACAACAGTTAATGCATTTCTCAAATCAATTAGTCATTTGTGCACATTATAGTAGCAGTTTTTTATTCCTTCCAGCAGATTGCAAATGCTTTTGGACATGCATCAATTGCTTTCATACAACTCTCTGCTGTTTGTAACATTATCATTTGTTTATGTCATGTCAGTCAAAATTAACTTAACTTGTGAATGCTGAATAGTCATTCCAAATAAAACTAATAGTCCTCATTTCATTACTTGAGTCATTACATACAAAAATGTTGAACTAGTTGTCAAAATCTGTCAAGCTAATGTTATTAAAACACTTTAAATCTTTTTTTCCTGAAATTGTCTTCTAAATTGAACAATTTGATGAATGATTTACAGACCTGTGTATGTTGTAGGTTTAGTTCCAATATGTACTGCAATGTTTACAGTTGTGCACAGCTCTACCCAAAGGAAGTTTATGTTTGTTGTAAATAAGGGTGTATTTATTCTTTTGCACAATGCTGTGAATAAATTAGAATTGTAAAGAGCAAATGCAGTAAAAATGTGAAACATACATATTCAGTGTCTTGTACTCAGATACCTCACTAAATGCAGTGATGTCTAACTTTACTGTAGTTTTCAAATGGCTGTGGAAATAGTATGTAATGCTGTCTTGAGCATTTTCAGGAAGTGTCACCAAAATCTGACTTTTTTGCATTGGAAAAATGTACAACTGTACAAACTGTCTGGATGAAAACATGACAAAGCCATTTGACTATAATGTTTATAAACAATGGTGGCAGGACTTTGCATTTTGATGACACTGACACATTCATTGACATGAATACTTGCTTTTGAGGAATGAGCTCTCCATTTTAAGGAAGTGACACGCTTTTGCAGGTTATCCACTAGGTTTTGCAGTTTGCACTAATTGTTTTGAGAAATGCATTAACTATTGTGCAAATGTAAATAGTGTTGTGAGAAATGCACCAAAGCCACTGAAAAAAACTGTAAAAGGCAACTTAACAAATGATCAAGTTACTTTCAACAGACCATGAATAACATCCTAAACAACAATATCTGAAGCAATATCACTTATGTGCATTAAATATTATTGCAGGGAATACAAACAGAAAGCAATCTGGAGGATCAAAATACAGTGAATTCAAAAGTGGCCACAGGTATGCTCGTGATGCTAATGTCATGTTAAAATTTTCTAAAATGTATCTTTATTTTCATAATGAATTAATATAATGTAATTGTAAGTTTTCATTTTGTAATCTATCATTTATAATGATGTGTTTCAGCTATATTATATTTAAATGTCATTTTTGCACCCGGTTGTGGAGGATTATTCTCCACCTTCTTTTATTGAGGAGCCAGTGACGATGAGAACCAGGAATCAGCACCTTTCTTCAATTTCAAACCACATGAATCTTTACAAAATAATAAATACTATAATATTACATAAAAAAATTATAATAGTACATTTTGATTCCATGCCAACTTTAAAAGGCAGTAGTCTGGGAGGGTGGATAGCAAGATAAATAAATGAACATTGTGTCACAAATAAACTGAATCAGTTTTTTCAATCGTGGAACCATGAACTATAAGTCATGTAACACATGAACATTTTTAAGAAATTGTGAATGATAAATTAGTCTAAAACACAATAGTAACTGTTTAAATGATATCAGGTCAGTAATCTGGAATAGAAGCATATTTCAAATTGATGTTCAATGTCCTATAACCATCTTGCACTGTAAAAAACAATCCATAACATTTGCGATAAAACATTTTACCATAATTTTACTATAAAAAAAATGGTATAAACATAATTGTAAACATTTTATAGTAAATTACTGTATTCTATTAATTTATAGTCAAACACCAATGTTTTGAAGTACTAACATCTGCACAAAGTAACTTTGTTACACAAACAAAAGCACAACCATAAGCAGGTGTGGTGAGAAATTCATATGAAGAATCAACACTCATCCCAAACAACTGTTGAGAAACATACTAATTTATAGAAGGTGCTCAGTGTAATTCCCAAAATTACACTATAAAAATTACTGTAAAATGTACAATATTACAGGCAATTTTGGTTGCCAGTAATACTGTAAAATGTACAAGTGCACTCTAAATTAGCAATTACAATTGTGCTGTAATTTTACAGCACAATTGTAATTAATAATTTACAGTGTACTTGTAAATTTTACAGTATTACTGACAATTTTTACAGTATCACTGGCAAAATTGACAAGCGGACTGTAAATTAACAATTACAACTCCGCTGTAGTTTTAACCAAAATTGCCAGTAATACTGTACATTTTACAGCCTTTTTTTTTGTTTAGTAAACACCATCATGGTAACACACATGACATTAAAGTAATGCAATAAGCATATATCAACATTACATGTACCATAAAACTCTGATGTATATAACTAATGAAAAAATATAGCAATGTCAAAAAATAAATAAAGTGTGATGCAAGTAATTCTAAAGAAATTTTAGTAGTTCTGAAAAGTAAATTTAAAGTTATTCACCATACAGTGCATCCTGAAAGTATTCATGGCGCTTTACTGTTTCCACATTTTTTTATGTTACAGCCTTATTCCAAAATAGATTAAATTCATTTATTTCCTCAAAATTCTACACACAATAGCCCATAATGACAATGTGAAAATTTTTTTTTGAAATTGTTGCAAATTTATTAAAAATAAATAACCTGAAAAATCACATGTACATAAGTATACACAGCCTTTGCTCAACACTTTGTTGATGCACCTTTGGCAGCAATTACAGCCTCAAGTCTTTTTAAATATGATGCCACAAGCTTGGCACACCTGCCTTTGGGAATTTTTGCCCATTCCTCTTTGCAGTACCTCTCAAGCTCTATCAGGTTGGATGGGAAGCGACGGTGTACAGCCATTTTCAGATCTCTCCAAAGATGTTCAATATTATTTAGGTCTCTAGCTGGGCCACTCAAGGACATGTGTAAAAAGTGAAACGCTATGAATACTTTCCGGATGCACTGTATATGTTACAAACACTTTCTTTTATCCAGGTTACAGATTTTTACTGTAGCACTTTTACAGTTTTTTTTAACCCATGGAATTCACAGCCATTTTTTACAGTGTGTATTCTACTCTGTGAAATCCGGTCACCATAAAAATAAACTCAATGACCCAAACCTCCCCAGTGCAAGTCATTTTTAGGAAGTTGACAGTAGGTTGATGTTTCAGAAAAATGCTCTGCTTTTAATTTTCGTGACATATTCTGCACTCTCTGACACCACAATTGTGCTACTTTCCTTTACAGTTTGTTAGTAAACGGCGCAATCAGATCCTGTTTTGATGCATGTTTTCAATTTCAGCTCGCAAACAGTTGTTGCTCTTTGGCTTAACCCAGAAGCAGAGAGAAGCTGTCAGTAAAGACATGATGAAGTCTAGAAAACATCCTACCCTCCATCCCTTCCATGATTCACTCTCAAAACCAGAAAATAAAAAAAAACCCTCAATGAGTGTGGGCGATTCCAGGAAAAGCTCGGCTCTCATTTTCTGCTTCTCCTCCTGATTCTGAGCATGTGTCTGAGCTTTTACTGTAATCTACAGTACGCAGGGCTAAAGGAAACGCGTTATGCTGTTTTCATATGCTGATTTGTTTATTGTGCTGCCAGCAGCCATGGCGTGACGTGCCACATGTTTGTGCAGAAGCATTTCACACACTGCACGTGTTTGAATGGAAGAAATTATGAAAGTATGTGTATTTCTGAGTGAGACATGAATTAATCATTCGCATTGAATTTCCAGGCACGAAGCGTAGTGTTGAAATTGTGATCATATTCATATTAAAATCAATAAATAATTTTGATGAAGGGCTCCAAGTCTTTAGAGTAGCTTTGGGTCTTAAAGAGACAGACACACAAATATGTAAATAAATTACTATTTATTCATCATCAAGTGGTTCCAAACCTTTATAAGTGTCTTAATTCTGCTAAAGAAAGCTGAATAACTATACTATTTAACTAAACATCTAGGTAAATAGTTTAATATTACTAAACATTTAAACTATTGAATTACATAGTAGGTCAAACAAATACTATCAATGGTTGCAGGTTTCTAGTTTCTTCAAAATATCTTCTTTTGTGTTCAACAAGAAAGAAACTGGTAAAGAGTGAGTAAATGATGACAAATTTGATTGAACTATCCCTTTAATATCAGTACAAATGGCCTCATGTTCATTCATGTTATTTAAGATCTACCCTTATGGGCAAGAAGTGCACTTAATTGTAATGTTATTACTAAATTATATTTGTACTTGGGATTAGTTAAGAAGACATATATTGAGCATGCACAAATGTACTTTTAAAATGTTAAATAGAAAGTTATTCTTAAGTTCAGTCAACATTTTTGGTCAAATCAAATTTATTATTACTGTAAATTTAATAAAAGGAAATTAAAGTGTACTTAAAGGCCGGGTTTTTTTGTAGCTAACTACATTGCATTTAAAAAATCAAGCCAAAATGACATTTTGTGGACGTTGATAAAATTAACTTAAGCTGGTAAACACCTTTGAGCTGCTATTGGTTCATTGCCAGTTTCATAATAGGTGGGCATAGCTCCCAAGCTACACCTTCTTTAAAAGTGCAGTATGTAAGTTTGACACCCAGTGGGTGAACTAGGTATTGCACTCCTGGATCAAAATAAACGCAAGTGTGGGATGTCAGATTGAGTACAGGAGCAAGTAATTTAAACTGTCTTCTAAATAATTCAATTCAATTCATCTTTATTTGTATAGCGCTTATACAATGTAGATTGTGTCAAAGCAGCTTCACATGGAAGTTTATAGTGAATTGAAAAGTGTCAGTTCAGTTTTCAGTGTTTAAGTTCAGTTTAGTTTAGCTCAGTTCAGTGTGGTTTAATAATCACTACTGAGAGTCCAAACACTGAGGAGCAATTCCATCGATGCGCAGCTCTACAGATCCCGAACCATGCAAGCCAGTGGCAACAGCGGCGAGGAAAAAACTTCACCAATTGGCGAAAGTGAAGAATTTAAAAAACCTCGAGAGAAACCAGGCTCAGTTGGGCACGACCATTTCTCCTATGGCCAAACGTCTTGTGCAGAGCTGCAGTCTAGGCGCAGTAGCTGGACCTCCGCGAAGACACGTCTGTCCTTGGAGCATCACAGGAATCAGTCTTATGCTCTATATAAAAATTAAATAAAATAAAAATATAAAAATAAAATAAATAAAAGCAAGGACACGCGATAAAGGGAATATTTTTCATATTAAAAGGAGTTCTGTTCTAACCAACACCTCGAATTAATATATTAGAAACAGCTTCTATTTCTCACAGCTGAACAACAGAAACCTATGACAGATCACCTCAGGTAAACCTTGTGTGCTTTATTCAGTGCTAAATGCTAACAATGTGAGTTTGAATGCCATTTTACATGACATTTATTGCCATATACTGAAAGGAGCAGCAGATAGTTCACCTCAGATCTTGATAATACAATAAACTGTTTGAAATTGAACTTTAATGATGTTAAAGAGGGTTAACATGTATTTAATAAATTCTAAACCTTACTGTTTTGTGAGTGTGTGCTTATTCTGTGCTTCTGAAAGTCTGTATTTAAGTTTATGTCATGTTTCGTCTGGTGCAAACAGCCAAATTGCTCATCACTGCGTATCTCGTCACAAAGCGTGTTGTTAGGACACGCGATTACAATGTAACCTGCTCACCTAATATTTACATTCGTAATATTTATATCATTTGCTAATTAATAACCTCATGTGGAACTGAATCTGTCTCATTTCGACATCTGATACTGTCCACTGACACATTTCGCTCACGGGCGCATGCTTTCAGAGTCTTTCTGAATGAATGAATGAAATATGCTGTTTTCCAACAAGGCAACCCGGGATGCTGAATTATAATTGGCTAAACTTCGGCACGGAAAAGACATTTTCAAAGCAGAATATTTGACTTCAGCATTGTTTTTCAGTTAAACAAGTATGTTCACTTTAAATGTTTCTTAAATATCTGCACACATATAATGGTATTTTTATGCTTTAGAAGAGTCAAAAACTTACATACAGCACCTTTAACATAGAAAGCTTCTCCAATTCATTTTCTCTTTTCAGTCTGATGTCTGTGAGTAAAAACAAACACAGAAGTAGGCTTATGATTGTATGCATTTTTCTTGTTGCTTTTATTATGGAATATAGTATTATCACGTTATTGACCTAAGCTGCAAAATAGGTTAATTAACTGGTATAATAATACTTGTGCCTGATCTCACGAGGAAACAAAACAATTTTACGTTTCGTAAGTTCCGTGGCTAAGTTCAGATGTGCAAAAATGTATGTATTTTGGCACCAAAATCCACCCCTAAGCCCAACCGGCATTGAAGGATAAGAAAATCGTACCAAGTTGTACGAATGAGATTGTACCAATTCATACAAATTAGTCTTTAAATTTACACACAAATAACACACAAAATATTCACCAAAATTTATCAATTGCCATGAGATAGCATTGGTATTTCAAACTAATTAAATTGCAAACAAGATTATGAAGATTTAATAAACTTATCATAACTTGTAATCAGATTACAACTACAATTTTAATGCTTTATTGGGCATTAAGCAAGAAATCTAAATCATCTAAGATTAATGTTTTGTAGTTTTCATTGCGAGTTTAGTTAAATTAACCAATGCTAACTATTGGAGCCTTATTGCACATTGTAACAATAGTACAATAGCCCTATAAATAGTCATAGAATTTTCAGTTAACATTTTAGCAGGTCAGCTTAACACTAGAAAATGTTCATGTTTGAACTATTAAGCTAACTTACCAATTGATTTTCCAGGCTTGTGTTGCTGTTATGAGTGCCACTGCAAATACAAAGTGAATATTCGTAACAATCACTCTGACAGCTTAAACAATAAATAACTTTACATTGTGTTTTAAAGTGCCTACATGGTAAAAAAAATCCATATTTTAACTTTTTTCCGGCAGCTGGGGTCCCAGAAAAAAGTAAAATAACGGTTGTTAAATTACAGAAATTTACCGTAAAATAAAAGACGTTAAATTATATAAATGTACCAGAAATTAAAATTTAAGAAAGTTTCTGTAATTTAACGTATGTTATTTAATGGTTTTACAGTGTATGATATCAATATTGTAGCTTAGGGAGTCAGGTGACAATGGAGGGTGAGGGTCCAAACACAGTTTATTTATAGCTTAGTCAGGCAGGCAATGGTCAAACAGATACATGGGGGTAATCCAAAATCGTAGTCGAAAGGTAAAAGGTCGGTCCAGGAGACCAGCATAAACAATAACAAAAACAGGGATCAAAAACCATGAAAGAATAAGGCAAGGAAAATGCATAGAAATGTTACAGAAAACAAGACTCAGCAACGTGTGTGTTTGAGAGGTGAATATATAGTCCAGATACTCAGTTCATTATGCTGCCAGCTGTGTGTGTTTATTCAGGGAGAGAACTGGAACTGGTGTGTTTGTGTGAGGTGCATGATGGGATTTGAAGTCCAGTTTTGTAGATTTGTAGTTCTGCAGTGATCTGCTACTGCTAGATCACTGGTGATTGTGACAAATATCATACATGATCATTATCACGATACATTGGCATACTGTATGTTTACACTGAAGAGTTGTTTTATAGTAGAAGGTGAAGCATAGTTCTAAATTACCCTTTTTTCATGATAAATAGTTTAAAGCTGCTTGCTTTAAATGTTAATTTACTTGACTTCAGCATTTACTTGCTGAAATGCACACTGCTGTGATCAGATCCTTTTTTAAACTGCCTGCTAAGTTGCATGCTCATTTTGTCATTATCAGAAAAAAGCATAGCACATATTTACATTATTTAAATTCTGCATGGCGTTAGTGTGTATATTGCTCAGGACAAAAAAAAAGAACTTTCCTGTGAGAATATTGGAGACTTTTAAGCAAGTTATTTCCATAATAAGCACTTTTTAAGTATGTTCTAACGTGTACTTTGCAGTTTAGCCAGACTCTCACAGTGCTGGACCTCCTAGAGAAGCCTATTGGGGTTTGTTTTAAATGTGTGTGCAAAGGTGAAGGAATCAGTTTGCCTAAAACACATTGCTCTCAACAGGGGGTTAAAAACACATCAAGGACTGCATGCATTCAGGCTGGCAGACGGTTTGATTAATGCTTGTGCTCAGAGTAGTATGGCATAAGAGATGAGATACTGATTCCTCTTAAATCAATCTCAGAGAGCTGCAGAGTTACGTCATCTCTCACATGCAGTCCGTGATAGCGCCGTTTCCCTCAATTTGCTTTCAATGAGATGAGTGCCTTTTGCTCAGACATAATAAACAACAGTCATCCTGGATGATGCATTTCCTTGCCTTTTTCCACTCTGCTGTCAAATGCAGATTTCATCCATATGTAGACATGTTGTATTTGTTTTTGTTTTTGCAAACTCCTTTTGTCTGAGCAAGCCACAGCCGCTCAGAGCCTCCTCGTGTTGTCTTATCATCATGTGTCGGGTTTAAATGACGCATGGATGGATGGATGGTTGAAAATCATGCTGGTACTGCAGTCTGACTCTCATATTCTCAAATACGATCACAGCTAAACCGTCACGTATCATGGTTCGGTTAAATAAACTTTTTTTTAAATACAAGAGAAAGGGAATTCTAGGAATGCTTTTTTTTTCTTAAACACTGTCAGTTATTTGAAAGGATTAGGGGAGTTTAACTACATTCAGTTATTTATATTACCCTTAAAGCCACATGATAATTGGGCATAGCATGTTATTTGATTGTAAAATAGTCAAAGATTCTTTTACTTTGTGCATATGGTGATTTGATCAAACTGTTTTGTTTCTGTGATCTGATGTTGTTTTTCCAAGTGAAACAGAATATGCTGTGAGTAAAAAAAAAAACTCCCAGGCTTATTCTGAAAATGTATCTATAGGCAAATGACCAGTTTGTAAACATTCAGGATGCGCGCGTATCGAGGTTGCAGAAAG
Source organism: Danio tinwini (assembly GCA_903798205.1). Lineage (NCBI taxonomy): Eukaryota > Metazoa > Chordata > Actinopteri > Cypriniformes > Danionidae > Danio > Danio tinwini. The sequence goes on from CAIGQZ010033059.1 coordinate 16,385,897, forward strand.
AAAAACAGGAGCTCTAGCATTTACAGCGAGGGAATGACATCCGATGCTGTACAAAGTTTGTTGTTGTATTAGAGATAAGTTATATTGATTACATATTATATATAGTATTACATAATGCTTTCAGCGTATTATAACAGCTTGTCACCGAGTGATAAGTAGTTATTCTGCAAAATTAACGTTAAAGTGAGCGGCGTTCGTCTGACAGGTCCATTTGCGATAGCACCCTCACAATGGATATTGGATAAGACGAAATGGGCAAGCATCCAGCCTGAAATATACAACTATCTCATTGAACCTCCAAGTAATTTTACAAGAGAGAAGTCTTTAGATGCCTACAATTGTGTTCTGTGTGGTCATGTGCAATAATGTTCCATGATTACCAGATTCATAACTTTGTAGTGCTAAAAACCGAGGTTCTGCCTAGCCAAAGACAAGGAAAGGAGACGGAACAGTGCACCTGTAAGGCAGGGTATGTGAACTTAGATTTTTACATTCTAAGCATTTAGTGTCAGCAGTTTAACCATATTTAACTGTTTTTGCTGAAATTATTGCTGTAATAAAAAAACGAGTAATGTGTATGATTCATCATAGCATGAACTTACGTGCTATAAAATGAAAACTGCAGAGTCAAGCATTTTTAATTAGGTCCTCACTCCATTCAGCTCTTCTGATGGCTGTTAGCCAAAGACGTCTGAGGTTGGCATTAAAAGCAGTGTGGCGTATGGTAAAATTAAAAAGTAATATTTTTGGATTTTCGTTTTTGGCATCCTACCGCACAACACGACATGTTTGCTATTGCAACGGGTCTTTTTTGCAACCGGTATGCGTGGTTGAACCCGTGTGACATCATGTGTGGTGTAGGTTGGTAATTCCCCTGTACATTTCTGGAGAGCACCAAATACATCCTAATAGCTGTTTTTTTTGCAGTTTTTGTTTTTGCAAATCCATGAGAGGCCACTGTGTGCGCTTTTTCAGATCTCAAATATCTTTCACAAGTGCCATTTGTGCCTGCTGTTCTCTCATAAATCAACCAGAGGCCGCTGTCGACTGACTGAATGACTGACTGACTGACTGACTGACTGACTGACTGATCGACTGACCCACCCTCCCCCTTCCCTAAACCCAAGCGACAGTTTTAAAAAGCAATCCAGAAAAAGAAAAGCCCTCGTCTGATTTTTACCACGTTTTACCACAATCTCACCCTGTTGTTTACTTGTTTATTTAGTTTTTTGGCTTCTGGTTTTGTCTTACCCGCTTTCTGGAACCATTCTTCACTGAACTCGAACCCCGTAATCGTGGTCATCTCCTCTCTGCATCTTAAGTCCACCGAAGTACATGGTGAGATAACTGGACAAACTGGTAACAGAGGGAAAGCCTTCCATACGCAGGTAAGCAGTCAGCTGGTAAGCGTGAAAAGAAACGGCGTCATAATGCCCAGTAGCGTTCATTTAAAAAATGACATGCAGCCATACGTACTTCTAGCTACATACTTCACGATCTCCAGAAATGTATATAGGGCTACGATTTCAGAATGAGTCTATTTGTTTATATAATTTGTTTATATCCACAAGAAGCTGAATTGAAAAGTGGGCTACAAATACCACCAGACAGTAGTTTTAGGAGGATGAATTGAAAAGGAACCGCAGTATCAATTTGCAGAGGAAAGTTGTTTAAGAAGCAAATACATTATCAATGTTTTAGTGTTTTTGAGAAGAGTTAAGAATCAATATCATCATTTCAAAACATGTATTTTTTTACGTGGAGAAAAAATTGACAGGCAATAAGGATTAAAAATGAATTTACCTTTTACATTTTAACATGTTTAACGATTATGGAATTTTTGCTTCCTGCAGCAACATAGCCCATGAGTGTGCACTTTAACATAAACTTTAAAAAAAGAATCAATATCAGAGGCTCCCTGCATGTTGGCCGTGATGCGCAATTTTTAAAATGAGAGTCTGCATTGGCCTATTCGTGCCAGTCTGTCAGATAAAATTGGTTAAAACACCCACGGATATAACAGATCTGCACATAACAGGGTTTTATGCACCCCACAGAATGCAATGTCAAGAGAGTGACTCCATAAGGTAAACCGCACACACTTGATTATTCATTTATTCATTCATTTTCTTTTCGGCTTAGTCCCTTTATTAATCTGGGGTCGCCACAACGGAATGAACCGCCAACTTATCCAGCATATGTTTTACGAAGTGGATACCTTTCCAGCTGCAACCCATCACTGGGAAACATCCATACACACTCATTCACACACATTCGGACAATTTAGCTTACCCAATTCACCTATACAGCATGTCTTTGGACTTGTGGGGGAAACCCAAAGTACCCGGAGGAAACCCACGCAAACATGGGGAGAACATGCAAACTCCACACAGAAATGCCAACTGACCCAGCAGGGGCTCGATCCAGCGACCTTCTTGCTGTGAGGCGATTGTGCTACCCACTGCGCCACCGTGCTGCCCCCACACTTGATTATGTAATTCATAAAGTCGTTGATGCGTCTCACAGCACAAAGCATTACTTAACCTTTAAATGTCCATGCTTAATCAGTCATCAATAAGATCTACCGATTAAAGTGTTGTTGACAATCAATAGATCAGCAAGTAATCGTTAGCATCCCTAAATAAAATATATTAAAGGATATTTCACCCTAAATTCATCATACTCACCATTAAAAGGACAGTTCATCCAAAACTGAAAATTCTGTCACCATTAACTCACCTTTTCTTAAACTTTTGTTTTAGTTTTACTTTGTTCTGCTGTTAAACAATAATATACACTAACTTGTAGGTAGTCTTTGGTTGTTGAAAAGTTGAACAGTAAATGCTGAAAAATTCAATTCAATTCAATTCACCTTTATTTGTATAGCACTTATACAATGTAGATTGTGTCAAAGCAGCTTCACATAGAAGATTATAGTAAATTGAAACAGTGTCAGTTCAGTTTTCAGAGTTTAAGTTCAGTTTAGCTCAGTGTAGTGTGGTTAATAATCACTACTGAGAGTCCAAACACTATGCAGCTCTACAGATCCCGAACCATGCAAGCCAGTGGCGACAGCGGCGAGGAAAAACTTCACCAAGTGGCGAAAGTGAGGATTTAAAAAAACCTCGAGAGAAACCAGGCTCAGTTGGGCCATTTCTCCTATGGCCAAACATCTTGTGCAGAGCTGCAGTCTAGGCGCCGGAAGCTGGACCTCAGTGAAGACTTGTCTGTCCTTGGAGCGTCACAGGAATCAGTATCATGCTCTCACTCCACCATGACCACCACAGCAGCTGCTTAGGAAACTGCCTGGTCCATGATTATGAAGACCTTGGGATCATCTTGTCGCTGCACTTGGATCGCATCAGTGGTGCTGCATAGTCTGAGGGCCTCGGGATGAGTACCCCCAGTTGGAAATAGAGAATAAAGAGAATAATTAGCTTAGCTGCTGTTCATAGTGTTTATAAACGAGATGCAAAAACCTGCGTGGGGCACATCATGTGTCATACTGCTAAGTGATGCACTAAGTGTATGCTTTGCTAAAAAGGTAGGTTTTTAATCTAGTTTTGAGATGCGAGAGTGTGTCTGAGCCTCGGACATTATCAGGAAGGCTATTCCAGAGTTTAGGGGCCATAAATGAGTAGGCTCGACCTCCTTTACTCGACTTTGCTATTCTAGGTACTACCAGAAGCCCTGAGTTTTGAGATCTTAAAGAGCGGGTTGGATTGTAGCGAGACAGAGATTGGTTAGATAAACAGGAGCTAGATTATTTAAAGCTTTATAGGTAAGAAGTAATATTTTAAATTCAATACAAAACTTAACAGGCAGCCAGTTTAAGGAGGATAAAATTGGGGTGATATGATTATATTTTTTTAGACTTGGTAAGAACTCTGGCAGCTGCATTTTGTACTATCTAAAGTTTGTTAATAGAGGATGCTGGGCAACCAGCAAACAGAGCATTACAGTAATCCAGCCTAGAAGTCATAAAAGCATGGACTAGCTTTTCTGCATCTGATATGGATAGCATACTTCGCAACGTCACAATATTTCTTAGATAAAAGAAGACAGTTTTTGTGACATGGGATATATGATTTTCAAAAGTTAAATTGCTGTCTAATATGACACCCAGATCTTTTATAGAAGAGCTTACGTTAACTTTGTATCCCTCTAAATGCAAGTCGAGTTGTGAGAACTGCTGTGTACAGGATTTAGGCCCGATAAGTAATAATTCTGTTTTGTCTGAGTTTAAGAGAAGAAAATTGTTGGTCATCCAGTCTTTAACATCTTTAATACACTCAGTTAGCTTACACAGTTCAGACATCTCATCAGGTTTAGTTGAAATATATAATTGAGTATCATCTGCATAGCAGTGAAAGCTGATCCTGTGTCTTCTAATAATGTCTCTCAGGGGTAGCATGTATATTGTAAAAAGCAAAGAACCTAAAACTGATCCTTGAGGCACCCTGTACTTTACTGGCCTGACTTGTGAAGGCTGTCTATTAATATTCGTAAGCTGGCAACGATCAGCTAAGTATGACCTAAACCTAAAGAGCCTGTCCTTGGACACCTGTAGAATATATGCGGTCTATGAGAACATTGTGGTCGATGGTGTCAAATGCGGCACTAAGATCAAGTAAAACTAATAGCGAGATGTACCCTTGGTCAGCAGCTGAGAGTAAATCGTTGGTTATTTTTACTAATGCGGTTTCTGTACTGTGATGAGGCCTGAAACCTGACTGAAACACTTCAAAAATATTGTTTGTTTGCAGAAAGGGCCATAATTGGTTAGAAACAACTTGTTCTAGTATTTTAGACATAAATGGAAGATTTGAAATAGGCCTATAATTAGCTAAGTTGCTGGGGTCCAGTTGTGGTTTCTTAATAATAGGTTTAATAACAGCTAGCTTGTAAGGATTTGGAACATGACCTAAAGATAAAGAAGAGTTGATAACGTTAAGGAGAGGTTCTCCTATAACAGGTAGCAATTATTTCAGTAATTTTGTTAGAATTGAGTCTAACATTCATGTAGCTGGTTTAGATCTATTTATAACTTTAACTAGCTCTTTCTGTTCAATGATTTTGAAGCAGTGCAGGTTATTTTGATTCAGTGGAATGTTTACTGGATCTGAGGTATAAGGTGGTGCAGAAAGTTTAACATAATTAAGATTGTTCTTTTGTTTATTATTTGTTTATTCATATTGTTAGACAACTAAAGCATTTCACAAAAGGTGTTAAATCAGCTGCACAAAGGGATTGGCATGCTGAAAATCCTTTAAAATTGATAGATATAAAGTTTAGACATTTATCATGATAATTATCGATATCGACTGATATGAAAAAATATTGTGAGAATTTTCTTTGCCATATCACCCAGCCCTACCCCCACAGTCCAAAAACATGCGCTATAGGTAAATTAGGTAAACAAAATTGGCCATAGTGTATGAGTGTGTATGAATGCGAGAGAGTATGGGTGTTTCCCAGGACTAGGTTATGGATGGAAAGACATCTGTTGCATAAAACAAATGCCTGAATAGTTGGTGGTTCATTCTGTGGCAACCCCTGATAAATAAGGGACTAAGCCGAAGGAAAATAATGAATTAATGCAAGTAAAAAAAACAAGGCTTCTTGTGATTTTTGAATTGAAATTGCACTATGCATAAGCTAAAATAGCATTAAAAATTATGTTGAGATTTAAGAAAAAATGTTGGTATAGACAGAATATAGCTACAGTTTGCTTATGTAAATGTATTCATCTTCACTCTTATTTTCTGTTTTATCGGTCAACTGCTTCAGTGTGTTTGCCTCTCATTTAGTCATCATGACTTTTGTTTTGAAGAGGCAGGACTCAGACGGTAAATGAGCCGTGGTGAAGGTAATTGGGGAAATAATCCCCCCTGAGCTGCAACAGCATTTTTTTAACAAATATTATTAAGTGGAAACAATTTCATAGCCTGACCACCACATACCATCCAAGAGGAGGGAAGACGGAGATGAAAAATTGCAATAATCCCTTCTTTCCTGTTTATCCTGGCTCAGTTTGATGGCATGTGATACACTGATAAAACAAGAAACCGATGTTTGATCCAGGGGGAAAGAGATTCAGATATCACCCGGACCCTTAGAAGTTGTAAATTAAAATCAAGAAAAAGTGTTCTTGCTTGTATGAAATGTGGGGCTAACATAAAACAGCACTATAATTTGTTTGGGGACCTCAAAAGCACAGCACTTTAATCAGTGTAGTGCTAAAAACACTAAAATTCATTTGTCTTGTAAAACTTGTGAAAAGATGAAAGATCCCATTAATGCATACTTGTGTAGTATATAAATGATGAATTATGCCAAACTTTATGAGAAGTCACAGAAGTTTCTGTTCTTTGCCATTTTTTATGATTTCCAAACAGCTATAAAAGCAAAACCTTGGACTAGCCCTTCAATCAGTGCTGGAGTCTGCTGAGGCTTTGTTCAGGGGATTTTGCACATGGCTAATTATATTAGATTAGCACAGATTCCTCTGCTTTTTTCATTAATAGGATTGTCTGTGTGGGTGTTTATAAATGTGAGTGAGAGTGAGGGGGGCTCTCAGTGTTTTCCATGACAGGGGCCAGACAGACCCTCAGGCGCAAGTCTTTCCTGACAGAGCCTGTGATTTATCATGTAGTAAACCCCTCGCTTCAAATCTGCACACACACACATAGAGGCTGATCAACTGAGTTCTCATGTGGTTAACCACTCCTCAAAAGACAAATCTCTCAATAAAGCTTCAACTCTCTTCTCTCACACACACACACACACACCCACCCACCCAAAATGCAGGTTGTGCAAAAAAATTGACACAATTACAAGCAATAGCATCATAAGCCTTTATTTCCCTTCAGTAGATGTTAGTCATAGTTCTAAAATACTAGGTTAATGTAAACGCACATTTTGACAAGTAAAGAATTGTGTACATTTTAAATTGGGTTGTTTAACAACAAGCAAAGATGGGTTTTTATAATTCAACGGCCTGGAATTAGTTATTCCACTTATACTGCCACAGCCAAATCACCCTGCAGCCCAAGACCGGTTACTCACTAACCCTAAGCAGGGCTGAGCCTAGTCTGTACCTGGATGGGAGAGACCACATGGGAAAATCTTAGGTTGCTGTTAGCAGTGGTGTTAGTGAGGCCAGCAGGGGGCACTCAACCTGTGGTCTGTGTGAGTCCTAATGCCCCAGTATAGTGAAGGGAGTGCTATTCTGTCACTGTGCGCCATCTTTTGGATAAAACGTTAAACCGAGGTCTTGACTATCTGTGGTCATTAAAAATCCCATTCCACTTTTCGTAAAGAGTAGGGGTGTTACCCCAGTGTCCTTGCCAAATTCCCTCCATTGGCCCTTCACCGATCATGGCCTCCCAATCATCCCCATCCACCAAATTGGCTCTATCACTCCCTCTCCGCTCCTCCTATAGCTGGTGTGTGGTGAGTATTGTCCTGAGGCTGTCGTTGCATCATCTAAGGCCCTGTTTACACTAATACATTTTAGTTTTAAAACACATAAGTTTTGCTATGGTTACGCCATCCGTCCACACTACGCCGGAGTTTTCGAGCCCCAAAAACGGAGCGTTTTGGAAATCTGATTGGGGCTTTTCCTCAATATTAAGTAGCCTACACACAGTTCAGTGACAGTCCTGCATCCTCTCCTTGTAAGTTCAGACTTTGCAAGTTTGATATGGAAAACAAACTCCCGAGTGTGTACATGGTACTTTAAAAAGTCATTCACATCACCCTGGCTATGCTGTTTCACTTTCTTAAGAATAAAATGAAAACATGACATAAGGAACTGCCTATTTTTATTTTGATATTAGCAACTTAACAGACATCAAAAAATGTGGAGGCGTCATTTAGCTGCATAATGACCATCACCTTCATGTATATTTATAACAAAACGGAGTCTATAACATTACTGCCTCCTTTCATTTTCATTGAAAATACAAAACATCAGTTTTAGTAAATAATAAAGGCAATTATAAAAGTATAACGCACAATAAGTTTATACAATAGAGAAAATAAAGGCAAGCAATAAGTCCGATGTGGTGTCCGCGGTTACATTAATTAGGATATTAACCTAACTTATCTGCGCTCAGCCAAAACACGTTACCTGAGAACAAGTAATAGATTCAAAAGACCAAAGTCGGGGAATATGTCGTTAGATATAGACAACAAGATGAATTAAATATCGCGTTTAACAAATATAGTGAGATTAGATCCAGCGGGAGATCGGTGATGAACAGTCCGACGTGCATAGCTCTCATATGGGTGTGCTCAACGCACGCTGCAGCGCATGCTAGAGAGTGTATGTGTGGTCACGTGATGTGCGTCTTCACCGTTTTAGTGTAGACGGAGAGCTGTTCAGAAACGCTGGGTGAAACGCTAGTGTGGACGCGGATCGTTTTCATTCTAAAATGCCGTTTTAAAACTAAAGCGTATTAGTGTAAACGGGGCCTAAGTGGATGCTGCACACTGGTGGATTGGAATTGGAATGTCTTTATTGTCCTCGAAGAACAATTATGTTTACAGCAAGAACTGACAGTTAACAGCAACAGGTCACACTCGAACAACACAGAAGTAACAATAAACAATAAAGTTAATCATAATCAAGAAAAAAAAAAAGAAATACAGCTTAAAGCTGGTTAAGTAACCCAACTGCAGTTGATACAGATGAATGAAAATATCTGTTGGACTTTGCAGAGAATAAGTATACCTTCTGCCTGATGGCAGGAGGCAAAACTTTGATGGTTCTCATCTGCTAAAATGGACGAAGCCCTCTTTATGACTCTCACCACCATGTCCAATACTGTTGAGATTTGTGCCCAGAATCTTTTGAGATATATCTGCTTTTACTTGTAACCCTCAAATTACCATACCAGCATATTACTGCAATTATTAAAAGAGACTCAATAAAAGAAGAACAAAATGTCCTAAGAAGAGGCCTATCCACATTAAATCCTTTCAACTTCCTCTAGTAAAACAGTGGTTGATTCGCCTAAACTACACTAAAATGTCCATGAAGTACGTCTTCAGCACACTGTACACAAGTACAGACATAAACAAGAAAAAAGATGATTGTGAAATCATGTATATCTATACATATGTGAAACGTGTATCTATTAATGTGTCTCTGCTGGTCGTATGCTTGATAAAGCATTACCAGGTTTTGTTGTAGTAGTGCTAATGAACTTAATAGCGTCTGCAGCACAAACACAGCTCTGTAATCCGCCATTGTTATTGTTACCAGTTGATACATGTGTGGTCTTCCTCTTCTGGACACTTTCAATTCAGTTCAGTTCATCTTTATTTCTATAGTGATTTTATAATGTAGATTGTGTCAAAGCAGCAAAACATAGATGAAGTTCTAGTAAATTGAAACAGTCCAGTTTTCACAGTTGAAGTTCAGTTCAGTGTAATGTAAATGTCACTGCTGAAAGCCAAAACATAGTGCAAATCCAACAATGTGCACATGGTACTGACACAAAAATTGTAATTTGTTGTCTGTCTATAGTACAAGGAGTTTTGAGTTTATTCCACTCTGTGACGATGCCAGTTTTGTGTGGACCAAAAGCTGAAATTATATTAAACTTTTAGCATTGACCTAAATCCATTACCATGTGTATTGGGCCTGACAGCAGCATCAAGCATTGCAATCAATAACTGGAAGATGATGATCACCCTAATCAAAGCTATTTTTTTCTTGTGTGTTGTGGAGTTTGTGATAGAGATAGATATGCAGATGTATAAGGAAGTATACAAAAACATTAGTCCCTTATTCATCAGGGGTCACCACAGTGGCATAAACAACCAACTTATCCAATATATGTTTTGTATACACTCCCCATATTATAATTGGCTTCATCACTCTGTCTCCTCTCCACCAATCAGCTGGTGTGTGGTGTGTGGTGTGTGGTCTGGCGCAAAATGGCACCAGGTGGCTGCTGCACACTGGTGGTGGATGAGGAGATTCTCCCCCCATTGTGTAAAGCACTTTGAGTACCCAGAAAAGCGCTATATAAATGTAAGGAATTATAATTATTAGATGCCCTTCCACCTGCAACCCTGTACCGGGAAACACCCATACACTCTCACATTCACACACATCACTATGGCCAATTAAGTTTATTCAATTTACCTATACCGCATGTTTTTGGACCGTGGGGTGCACCCAAGCAAACCCATGCCAACACGGGGAGTGTTGAAACCCATGCCAACTGGTCCATCCGGGACTTCATCAGCGACCTTCTTACTGTGATGCGACAGTGCTAACCACTGAGCAACCATGTTGCCCTTATACAAAAACAAAAAAGGAAAAATAAATCACCTGCAACAACATATGTCAAGCATTTATATTGTTCTGGATTTGACCCTAGTGGGAGCTAATTTAGTTCCCCCAGTAGAAAAAAATCATTCTCAAGTCTTGGAAGTAAGTACTCTGTGAGGAAGAGAGTATGTGCGTTTCACTATAGATAATGAAATGTAGCTTCTTGGTAAAAGATGGCACTTGTAATTTTTTTTTATGGTTTTAAAGTAAAAACGTTAATGGTTTTACTGCGGAGCAATTACATTGTACTGTACACAATATAAAAAATAAGTCACTTGTAGGCAGATCTGGTGAATAAGCTGGTAACTAACAAAATATTTTATTTGTAACATACAAAGCAATAATTTTGCTAATATAAATAGATAAAATGCTGAATATACTGTGGGATTATGCTCTGACAGTGATGATTATGGTATAACAGTCAACTCAAACTGAACCCTTGCAAGTTTTAAAAGCATAAAAGTCTTTATTTTACTTGATTGTAGTTGTTTTTAGAGTTTCATACTACTGTACTGACCTTATTCTTCAATGCGGAAATGCGCTTGTTGTCGCGATTGTTTTAGAACTTCCGATTCAGTTGCCTATGAGAGAAATGACTAGGGATAATAAACGGCAGAAAACAATCAAACTACTTGCTCTACAAACCAGTGTTTGCATGATTATACAGACAAAGCAGAATAATAGCATAAGAAAATGTCAGTTTGCAACATCAAGCAGCAAAACGAGCTGTTTTTATTGTCTAAAAATGAATGGAAGTTAATGAGACCAGAAGTCTCGTGCCAAAACTATTCAAATGGCTGCACCCGCTCGTATGCGGAGAATAAGTTAAATAACAGCAGTAAGCAATCCATTGTGTTAAATAAATAGTCCCGGGTCACTAAAGACCCAGTTATGTAATAATGACTGGGGAGGTATTCATGTTAAATTTTAAATATATGACAGTAAGATGTGTTTAAACTTAGGACACTGTAATTTGACACAACAAATCTTCAATTGACATTGCCCTCGAAGAAGAGTGCATCAAGTTTAGCACACAAGACCTTGGGGAACAAAGTCCATTGATGAACGCTAGCATTTGACTTCCCATCAGTGCTGAGGCAAGTTTGACCCAAGAGAGCTTTCCGTCACAGCTTTCACACTTCCACAAGTCTCCTGGGTGAGCAGAGCATGGAACTGACCGAGCGCAGTAAATAAGGGCTTCATCAGCTCAAGGAGAGGAGGATCAGACGAGTGGAGGGATGAGAGAGGAGGATTTAGTGTGGAGGAGGACTGCGGTCAGAGCTTGACTCCAGGTTGCCTCCGATCTCTGTTGTTTCTATGGTTCGTTTTTTGCATCCTGTTGAGTTTTGTTGGTGACTTATTGCATTTGTGAGACTTGAGAATTTTCTGTTACATTTTAGAGGGCTTGGAATAGACATATTTTCTTTAATATATAGCCCTAAATCTCAAATTATATACATTTTAGACTTACCTTAAAGTCTGCGTTAACCAGAAAGTGGTTAAAACATTTGTATTTCAGTATGTTGATGCTTCCAACTAAAATGGAATATTATGTAGAGGGCGGGCTTTCTGTTTGCATATCATTTGCTTATTGTATACTAATGGTAAGGGGGTGTGGTTAAAAATATTTCAGTTAAAGATCTGACATTAACAGAGAAGGACCACCACTCAAAAATAAAAGTAAATGGTCAGATTTTGACCATTTTGACCATTTTTTTTGTGGATTAACTTAGATATTAACTGTTCACCTAAATAGCAATATGAACATTGTCAATTTTGATTTCGCATGGACTTTAATTGTAAACTGTGTAAAGCATTTTCTCTTTAGAATCCCACTAGTACTGACTTATGTCACCTAATCATTGATTTGAATTTCAGACTGCCTGAATAATGGATACATTTAGTTTTATAACCGACAAAAAATGTACCATATAGGGATGCCTAAAGCTAACAAGATTGTTTCATAATTGCCCTTTTAAAAGCCCTTTTAAAAAAAAGTATACTTCATGTTAAGTATACTTTTAGTATCTTAAATATTATTTATTATACTAATTATTTAGTATTACTTTTTATACTATCATAAGTATACTAATATCAGTATGGACAAAAATTGCCAAGTTTTTCATTTATAGCTGTTTTTTTATCTAACTATACTAAAAGGAAACTTGTAGGTATACTGATTATTTTCTAGTTAAATGCTTGTAAATACACTCTGAAGTGCACTCCTTAGTAAATTTAAATTACTAGTTTTGTACAAAATATACAGAACTTGTTATTAGCCCTCTAAGTGTACACTATATACTATAT
>CAIGQZ010033059.1:16398651-16414634 GCA_903798205.1 Danio tinwini
TATATATAAATATATATATATATATATATGCACATACATATACTCAAAAAGTGTAGACAATCCGAGTTTAAGTATACTTTTAAGTATATTTTGATAAAAAGATTGAGTACAGGTATAGACAAAATATACTTATTTTAATTCAAATGACAGAAATTTAACAGCAACAGCAAAACATTCAGTCATTTGCATGTTTTGCATTCAGTAGTTTCCACTTTTGGTTGTTTCTATCATAAAACTGGTGTAAATCTACGTATATCTTACCTCACACTCTTTCGCAGTTAAAACTGAAGTATCACAAACAGAAAAAAAATATAAAAGTCTTTCAAACACTTAATAAAACTACATAAGTAAGGTATGATGTTAAAAATGCTGTGAATTTGAATCAAATGTGTCTGTATTATGAAGTATAATGCAATAAATAAACAAGGGTGACTTATTTAAAATGGAATACCTGTTTGAAAGCAATCATTATTTTCCAATACCAAAAGGTTTTTACAGATTATCAGAAGTTGCAAATGTTAAAAAGACAAAATAAGAGGCAAAAGTGTTGCATTCCCATTTAAACTACGAGTCCCTGCTTCTTATGAGAGGAAAATAGAGGCCACAACTTAGAAGCTGAAGGAAAGAGAGCGTGAAACCACAGATCAAATGATAAAGAAGGGGGAAAAGTATTGGCCTGAGTGAAGCACTACAGGAAGCCCTCGGTACAGAGAAGCCAGTCATTAATCTGAAGTGATACCTGCCCTCCAATGGCTCTGGGCCAAAGCTAACACAGGAACGCAGAGCTTTTCCTCCGGCTTTCAGTGAGCTTGTCTAATTAATATATAGGCTCTGTTTCACCAGGAAGCAATCAGGGGGTGTTGAAGTTGTCACTTCTAGTCTTCCTTAAAAAACTCTCTCTTTGCTCTCAGTCAGGGGCGGTTTCTTCAATGCGCATGCCAATGACTTGTGTTCTAGCTTTAACCTTTTATCAAGGCACCAATACATATTCAGTGGAAAATTGTGTTAGAACAAGATGTTGGTTAGCACAACACAAAGATGGTCAGTTTAAGTATAGATTGCACAGAATGTTGAAGTATATCTTGTTTTTGTTGTTATAGTTGTGATGTTGCTCATAACAAATCAGCACAGAAATTGAAAACACATCTTCTTGAAGCAGATCTTCTATTGTGGTTGTAATGGAGGAATTTCTAGTGCTTTTTATGCAACATAGAATCATTCTGAAAACGTAGCCCTATATACATTTCTAAAATTATGAATTATTCTAAATAGAATTACTTCTGAATTATGTAACCAGAAGTGCGTATGGCTGCAATTTGTCTTTAAAGCGAACGACACGGGGCGGTATGATGCCATTTCTTTTTACGCTTACCAGCTGACTGCTTATGTCCATATGAACAGCCATTTTTTGTTGCCTGTATATATGAGGTACAGTATGTGGATTACGTATATATAAGATAAGGTAAAAGGATTAGTCCTCATGGGAAATTTGAATTCTTTTTCAATATTTCCTAAGTGCTGTGTAACAGAGGAAGGATTTTTTTTTACACATTACAAGTCTTATTTCTTTTACTTTGGTCTGAATAAAAGCAGTTTTTACATTTTTATATATGTTTTTAAATATATATATTTAAGGTAATCACTTGCTGCGTCCCAATTCGCATACTATCCGTCCTAAATAATATTTAAAAATAAAATTAGTATGTCCCAAATCGTAGTATGTTGAAAAGAGTAGGCCTATGTCAAAGATTCCCGGATGGTTTACTATTTCTGGTAAAAATTTAAGTGTAGAAGCGTCCATACTCTAACCACTGATATTGCCCACAGTACATTGCGCATTGAACGTGAATTCGATTAGAACTACAAACGTGGGTGAAAAGTATAAATAAACTACAAACATGATGGACGCACGAGACCAATCGTCAATAGAGAGGCTTCAGTAAAGATGTTTGTATGGCTGTTATTTAATATCTAGGCCACTGGAAAATATTTAAACCGCGTTTTCTGTGTTATATTTCATCTGCAACAACAATACTGAACTTATATAAAGACGTGTTTGGACATTAATGTCTGCATGCATAATTATCCAAAGACCTGAGGAGATTTCTCTGCATGAAAGACTCGTGAATGGGAGATTAACCTGCTGCTTCTTCTCCAATAAAGTAGGAAATTAAATATGAAGGAAATGTGGATGATGTGTGGATGATTGACAGGGCGCATAACTAAGCAACACAACGATCTGTTAACGAGAAAGTATTATGTTCCAAAGTTTGCATACTCTTCTGTTTACACACTCAAAAGTATATATTTTTCTGTCACAAAAAAGTACATCCTTTTAGGGCATAGTATAAGTATGCGAATTGGGACGCAGCACATATGATGGCGAGAATGATGATTTCTTCTTTTTGTTTTAGGGTGGTCGACAACAAACTTTTTGGTGCGTTACTGCCACCTCTGGTCAGTGACGTCACCAACTAATTAGGCTAACAAGAAATTTTCTTCTTATAGAAAGCTGACTGAGAGAGAGAGAGGAGTTATATATAGTTTACTGTAGTAAAGGCTAAAGTATACTGTGGTAATTACTAATAGTTCATGATAGTTACCAATGATACTACATTAGTGTAATTCATTATTGAAGAGTTGTAATTATATATACAATATAAAGCTTATTCCTAAATGTTTCCCTTTACTGTAAATGTATTTTAATTGTGTAACACCTGATTTTATTGGATTTTTTGTTTGTGCTCTTATATATATACTATAATTTGTTTCTGTTTAGTACAGCATATTTGCAGTAATAAATGAACTGAATAATTCTGCCCTTATATGTTTCATTGACAGTTTTATTGATCACTAAGATATGACTGACTTGGATTTAAGTTACTTCGATTTAAAAATGAAAATTGCAAAAATAGCTTCGATGTAGCTAAGCTTTGCCAATTAGCTTTTAGCTTAGTTTGCTACATTTCTCACAGAGTGTAGTTACGCTACATTTTAAGTAGAGTAGCTAATAGCTTAGCTCACCACATTTTTCAAGTAGCTTGCCCAGCACTGCATACATACATACATACATGTTAAATGCAAGTGTAGTTTTACGATGATGAAAAATGGCAGAAAGGGAAAAAAATAATTGTATTGCATTACGTCATCGCAACATATTTTTAAATACAGTTTTTCTGTGGCCTCTCTAACATTTGCACTGGCAGGCATCTGGATCGGATAAGAATAAATGTTACGGCCTGTCTCGCTGGTGCTGATGGAAGACATGGCAAATAAATCAATAAAACACTGCTTTGCCGACGCTCCTGCTTTTCACTTTTGCTCCATAAATAGATTAGGTTACATTTGACTTCATTGGTTTTTTTTAAGTATAGCGTACGGTTAATCATTTTGGCATCCGGCGGGTCCACATTCATCTTACCAGTCCTTTATTGGGAGACTGAGCCCTGTGAATGCGGTTTTGTTTCGTGGCTTACACACTCAGTGGCTTGTCTGGCAGTGACATGCAGGACACTTATTGACTTCATTGTTTATTATGGGAGCACGGCCTCAGGGTTGCCAGGTTGGTCAGAATTTACTGCGCTTTGTGACCCATGCCGTTGCTTTGTGAATCGGCGGGGTGACAGAGAGGCCAAGGTCTGGTTCAGGTGAGGCTAGGGTTTCAGATCCACTCCCTTCCATTTACCCTCCCGGCAGGATCCGCGGCCCAATTCACCTACGGCCTCCTTCAGCCACACAGCTGTAAATGTCACCCGACTCCTGCCACACCAACACTTAGTGACAGGCCTTTTATTTCTGCCGCTTTAATGAGGTTCAGACTCCTGTTTCATTCCCTGTGGCTTTACAAGTACTAAACACCGTTGCCCCTTAGTAACTTTCTCATATCACTGCTGCAGGCTGGAGACTTGTTGCGGTTAAACAATAGTTCAGTACTCTAGAGATTAATATGGAATCATTTAAGTTTTGTTTTTCCACACCAATTACAAATATTATAACAAAGTTAGAAGCACCAATAACTAAATAAATGAATTGAGTTGAAGGATGAGTTCCTGAATAAATGAGTGTAAGAATGGGTTGTAACTACAGCGGTTCGAACTGTAGTTTTGCAGAATGACTAAAAAGTTATCAGTATGATGGTGAAAAACTGTACAAATCAAGTCAAACCATTCTTCTGCAATCTTACACCAAAAACAGAAATAAGGGCAGTATTTACAGGTATACCAAAAACGGAAATAATGGCAGTATTAATCACAAAAAAATGCAGGAGAGCGTTGCTATTATATGATTGTATTGCAATATGGAGCAATTAAGTGTTGATGTTAAATCAAAAGTAATTCACAAATACTTGAAAATAAAATTATTTAATGACAACAGTTCTCTATGGTTACAACTGAATTAGTCACAAAATAATTGTATAAAATGATAAAACCTGAAATGATAAAACATATTATATTAGTTGAGAGAGAGAGAGAGAGAGAGAGAGAGAGAGAGAGAGAGAGAGAGAGAGTGAGTGAGTGAGAGAGAGTGTGAGTGAGTAGACCCCAAAGAGAGCCTGATAGCAGTAGAGCCAGAGAGGATAGCCTCCAGAACAGGAGAGGAGCAGAGCAGGAAAAGAGACCAGAGCAAAGTTTAACATCTATTTTGTATCTTTCTTGATCATGTGACCAAAGCCCAATTACTGAGACATACAAACTGACCAATCAACATGTGACCACATCCTAAAAGTCCCAAAGTCCACATATTAACCAGACCCTGATCTTATCAGTATCTGCCTTTGGAATCTGTATGGACCTTCTTGGTGAAAAAGACAAAAAATAAACAAATGCATATAATCATTTTTATTCCTACACGAGTATAAATAAGATGCCTCACTGAGACTTACGTTTTGGGAAGTCATGAGAGAGAATAAACAATTGAATGTTTTGTTCATTATTGAGAGTGGACTATCGTATCCAAATTGAACTTCTGATTCAGTATGAGTCTTGGATTATTATGTGCTCTGAACTATATGTGCACCTAATGATGTCATGCTGAGCTATAAAGCACAATAGTCGGGTTCCAGCAGTACAAACTCTCTGTAAGAAACTGCTCAACAATAACTGGGTAGGCTAAATAGTCCGTAGTGTATGTCCTGGTCCTTCAGGTTGGGGGTTAAGCGTTGGGCTAAAGACCCACCTCATAAAAATTAGATGTTACGAAACACCAACATGGTGTGGCTAAATATCAACTTCAATATAAAGGGCCCTGGAAGTAACTATTATAAATTTAAAGCGTTTTAAATTGTCAATTTATATTACTAAGGGCTTTAATTTAACATTTACTTTTAAATATTAACATATACAATTTGTTTTAATTTATAAATCTTTTAAATTAAATTCTGTTTGTGAAGCTACATTATTACAATAAATGGCTGTTTTAGCAGTGTTTACTTGTGCCTTGTAAATGTATTTAAGTTCATTTTATATCTGATAATGACATCTGTTAATCTTCAACAGAGAAGTGAATTGCTGACTCTCTTGTAAGAAAACTCTCTCATGGGTCGTGTGATTGTCTGTTTGCTGCACACATCACACTTTCAGCTGCATGCGATCCATGTGTTAGTCCAGTGGGGATGTTTTTATCCACTGTGGGGTGTCTTAATTTAGCCATAACTTTTTTCTGTGTTTCAGCTAGCAGAATGATTTTTGGTGACAAATCTTATTTTGACACATATTTAAAAAAATGCTTTGAATTAAGATAAAACCTAAGCGATACATTCTGGGCAAATTTACTACCCTTTTGTTATGTTAGGGATGAAAACATTCACAGAATTAAACTGCTGTAAAAATGCATCAGATTCATATATTTTTCTTTTTTTTTCATTTTGCATAAATCTGTTTATCAACCTTAATCCTGATCAAAACTACTAAATTGCTTAGAAAATTTACAGGATTTTACCTCTTTAATGGCAGAATTCATAAATGATGTGGTGATTTGGTGAAAAAACACACAAAATGACATATTTTTAATATAAAAAGTAATTGTGGGCTGCATTTTTTCCCTTTTATCAAAATCTTGAACATGTGAAACAACAGTGCTTTTGATTCTTTGTTTTTAATTAATTTAAATTTTTTCTTCCTAATTTACTGTTGGTTTATGTTTTTGCCCAATTGACATCCATAATAACTACACTTTTTTGATAGCAAAATCATGAAACCATATAATCATGCATTCTTGATTTTTAGGGGTTTTCCTTGTTGGGAAGAAGTAAAATGTGTCATTTTTACTGTTGATCATCAGTTGGCACCATTAACTCTTTAGATAGGCCTGTGTAAAAAAAAAAAAAGCTTTCTGGATTTAACAGCAAATTAAAGTGTGTATGTGTGTTTTTTGTGTGCTTTTTTCACCAAATCAGTGATGAACTTGACAATTAAAAAGGTAAAATCCTGTAATTATCTAATCAATTTAGTAGTTTTGATCAGGACTGAGGTGGATTAACAGATTTATGCAAAAAAATGTGAAAAAAAAATATTTATCTGTTGCATTTTTACAGCAGTTTAATTCAGGGGATGTTTTCATCCCGAACATAACAAAAGGGTAGTAGATTTGAACAGTGCACAAGGGTTAATCACAAACCCAAAGTTAAGAAAGAACGTTTATATCAAGTGTTGTAAAACCATTTAACCTGATTATACCCAGTTTGTATTTGTTTTGTCAACCCAAAACTAACTGCATCTCGCTTTGTGCTACGACCCTCTGTTTACATTAATTCAGCTTTTTTTGTCATCCTTAATAATGGAATTTGTGCAAAAAAACAGCATTATCCATGGTGCATAGGGAAAATTCCACCAATCAGAGTTTCTGTGCGCAAAGTGTGCCAAAAGAGATTGTTAGTTTTTACCAAGTCCAACAAATATTTACCAGTTGTCACAGGCTTCCTTCAGTTCAAATCAAAGCTTGTGATGTTGTGGTCCATCCTGTAGTTAGATGATGTGTGGTTCATAATGCTTTAACAAAGACATTTAAATTGTAAAAATGTATTGAATAACTACAGTGAGATATGGACCTAAACTCCATTCAGGAAGCTCTTTATTAGAGCAAGACTAGCAGTTATTTGAGCAAAGGGACAGTAACGAGTGAAAAAGAGAAGTGAGAGAGAATATGAAGGAGAAAACAGCTTCAGTTGTATTGTGACAGCGGTGTATTTTAATCCTGTCTGCCTAAACCAGAAAAGAGAGCTCTAATGTAGTGATGACAACTTGATTTATTAATGTAACGCTTACACACGTCTTCCCAGATGCTGCGATTCGTGTTCCTCTTTTCTGTTCTCACTCTTCCCTGTTTTTTTTTAACAGAGGAAGACACTTTAACAATCCCCAGCACTCAAAATGTCTGGTAAGGAGTACAAACAAATATGCTTTTTTGTTTTGAGATACTCATTATAAAAATGCTAAACACTGTAAGAAAATCTGATAATTAACTGTATATCATCACCTTTTTGTTGTTTTTGTTGCCTCAGCCTCTGACATCTTTTGATGTTGGTAATTAAACTGTTACAAGCTGACATTTAGTGAATTAGAAACAAGGGGACTTTTAGATGTAATAGTTTGAAGTAGGACTGCACAATATATCGTTTCTGCATCAATATCACAATGCACGTATCCACAATAGTCACATCGCAAAATATGCAATGCTGAGTCAGAAATATAGCTGATCAGGAGCTACAAAACGTGATTTGTAGAGTCACTACTACTTTATGTTTAACCACAGTAGAGTGAAGGTTTATATTTTGCATGTGTTTTTAAGGCCTGTGACTGAGCATTTCAAGAGAGTTTAGAACATTTGAGGACAAAAAAATTATGATGTTTGGAGATTTATTAACAAAGATATATGTTTTTAATAATTTTTACAGAATTGCTAATATTTATGTAAAACAAATGTCCAAATATCTATATTATTATTTTACGTACCACATTGGCAAAAAGGTTGCTGGTTCGAGTCCCGGCTGGGTCAGTTGTCATTTCTGTGTGGAGTTTGCATGTTCTCCTCGTGTTCGCTTGGGTTTCCTCCGGGTGCTGTGGTTTCCCCCACAGTCCAAAGACATGTGCTATAGGTGAATTGGGTAAGCTAAATTGTCCGTATTGTATGTGGGTGAATGCAAGATTGTATGGGTGTTTCCCAATGTTGGGTTGCAGCTGGAAGGTACCGCTGCGTAAAACATATGCTGGACAAGTTGGTGGTCCATTTCGCTGTTGCAACCCCAAATTAATAAAGGGAAGGAAGTCGAAGGAAAGTGAAAGTGAGATTGACAGGTTACCGGGTTATCCACGACACAACTAGATGTTTTAGGATCTCTATCACTGACTTTTTTTCCCCAAGTGAAGTTTATTTATAAACTAATTTCGAGAGGATCACGTGCTTACGATTGCTTGCAGTCGGCCCTGCATTATTCAATTTATGATTCACCAATCAGATGATTCCTAAGCCACTATAAATACCCTAGGTTCCATATCACAGCTATCTTCGTTTTGAAGAATCCCCCCTTCCACCCTACTCTTCCTCCTTTCCTAGATGGGTGGTACGGTGGCCCAGTGGTTAGCACTGTTGCCGCACAGCAAGAACGTCACTGGTTCTAGTCCTTATCAAGCCAGCCAATGTTTCTGTGTGGAGTTTACACGTTCTCCCCATGCTCACGTGGGTTTCCCCCAGTTCCCCGGTTTCCTCCCACCGTCCAAAAACATGCAACTTAAGTTAATTGACTAATCTAAATTAGCAGCATAGACATGCTCCTAGTAAGAGGTTATATCTTATAAGCCATCACTATCTGTTCATTAGCTACTACAGCAGGGGAGTTCTCAAGATCTAACTGAGCTCAAACTCCCCTCTCGCCTTGCAAACAGGAGGGAGCCCCGGGCTCGAGGATCTTATGAGCTCAGGGCTCTCTCCCGGGACAGCATGCCAAATAAGCTCTATAATCAATCATCAGCTAAGTGTGAACTCTTGAATGAGATTCAAAATGGTCAGAACATGACTTAGTCCAGGGGTGTCCAAACATGGTCCTGGAGGGCCGGTGTCCTGCATAGTTTAGCTCCATCTACCTTCAACACACCTCCCCGGAAGTTTCTATATACCTAGAAAGAGCTTGATTAGCTGGTTCAGGTGTGTTTGATTTGGGTTGGAACTAAAATATGCAGGACACCAGCTCTCCAGAACCGAGTTTGTACACCTCTGACTTAGTCCCAATTCCAATTCTATTTTTGTACCCCTACTCCTTCCCATTCCCCTTGACCCTTTAAAACCGAGTGTGAAGGGGAAGGGCTTCGAAATTTACCCCTAAGAATTGAGACAGCACAACAGCACCTGCACACGTCATCATATGAGTGGCCTTATGCTTCATATGAGATCAGACGATGGCGACTGCTGTAGTTATTCCAGTTGTTTTATGTTTTGGTATTTATCTTCAGGAAATCACTGAAGGCATATATTATGTTATCATAAGGATCTAAAGTGGCAAAGGATCGAAATACTGTGCATTTAACACAGTGGCCATATTCATCTATGTAAACACACCAAAAACAGCATTAACATTATAGCAGGCACTGTAAAAAGGTCTTTCCCAGACTTTTCCTTTTCCAGTCACTAGACTTTTCTGACAGGGTGTTCGAGTGTCATCGACTGTCAGAATGTTGTGGGCGTGCTGTACAGGAGTTATGATCTGGGATAGATCTTGAAATTTAGCGGTTTTTACTTTAGCGTTTTTTTTTAAGCATGACAGTAAAACACGAATGCTGTTATGAACATATTAATACATGTGTTTGTTTGTTGTAAAAATCCACAATAATGACAAAAAATAGTAATTTGTGGATCTCCTTACTTCCGTGTAACTATTCTGCTGTTGTGGCTGGTGTATATTGGGAAATTTTCTTACCCCTTGGTTTCAATTGTGGTACTGAAAAATCTTCATTCAAAGGGCTATTCACCCCTTCCCCTTAGCTCAACGCCTTCAAGCTAAAGAGAATTGGGTAAGGGGATGGGCTAAGAGGTAGAACTGGGATTGGGCCTTAGTCTGATACACGTTCTCTGATATTTCTCTGACTTCTTTATATTTTGCACGTGGAAGACCCAAAAGTTCTTTAACTCATTCTGGGTATGTGCTTGGACTTTTCTTACCATAGTACACCTAAAAGACAGAAAGCCATAAAAAGTTTTAATTTACAACACACAGTATCTTGACACAATCAGGACATTTTTTTTTTTAATAATAAAATTCCTCCTTTTATAGTCTGAAAAAGGCCATACGACTTTAGAAAAACACCAGGGTGAAGTTTCACTTTTATTTGAACTAACCCATTAACATTGTGTTGCTAAAAATACCCTTTTAACTTAATAAAAAGCTAGTATATATACTTTATGACTGTATTGTTGAAGGGCGATATCTAGGGGTCACAGATAATAAAACATTTTGTTGTGATTTTAGTTATGATGTAAAAATATTGTCATAGTGAAAGCATTGTGGCTGACTTCATGCCATTTATAGTGTGTGACTGTTAGATGAAGCCACCACATCTGAAAATCTATGGTTCAGCATGTACAGTATGAGTGATTGTCCACTCGCTGTGGGAGGTTCTTGCGGTTCTTGACTGTTGTGGCGTGATAAACATCTCGATCTTTGACCCGTCCTCCCAGAATGCAGCTGTCATCTCTTACCATCAAAGAGCATTCTTTAAAGATGAGAAGCTCTTTCTGAAGTTATACTGCCTGAGTGAACCCAGCAGTAATAGTGTAGAGAACTTACAAATCCAGGGATCTTCAACTTTGCATATGGGGATGTTCCTCCTGTGGAAAGAGTCTCTAGTCAAGCGAGAAAATGAGAGCCAGTGTTGTTCTAACCCATTTTGAATGTTTACAGAATATGTCCCATGATGTTTGTGCAATAAAAACATAAGTTAATTAGATCTTGAGTCTACATAATCATTGAAATCTTAATGTAATAACCATGCATTAAAAGCTTTTACAATATCCAGACATCTCTTCAATGACCTGCGGTGGTGTATGTTTGTTTTGTCATGCTATGATAACCACACAAGTGAAATAACAAAGTAAGAGACAAAAAAGATTTTTTTCTAAGCCATTTTAAATCAGTAACAATTGATAAAAACTGATATCAAGTAGAAATGACTGATAATTTTGTACGTACTGCTATAGATTCCTTAAAGGGCTCCTATGATGAAAATCTACTTTTGTAAGCCGTTTGGACAGAACTGTGTGTATGTATAGTGTGTTTACTGTCATATTGAAGTGATAGAAACCCAACAAGTCTCTTTTTAAAATTTCCTGACGTTAAAATAGGATACAAATCCCTGTGATTTTGAGGCCCACCGCAACGTGATGTAGGAATACGGTTTTCCCGCCCACCAAACTGATTGACAGGCACCATGTTTCTACAATAACATGTGTACACTTGTCCACAGAACCTTTTTTTTTTGGCAAATACACTGGAATTAAATATTTGCTAAAACTCCCTGATTTTTATAAGTTTATAAGTTTAAACCATTTTTAAACAGAGCATGTTTTTTATAAAGACAGTAAAAACCTCTGTAATTCTTAACCGCTATTATCACAATGGCTGCATGACGTGTGTGTGTGCGTGCACGTGCGTGTGTGTGTGCGTGTGTGTGTGTTTGTGTGTGTGTACTGTATACTGTAAACGGCATTTGTGTGAGACTCATCATTTCAGAAAGGCATGAGTAAACTCCAAAACATACATGAAATAAACTTACTTGGTATTTTTGACTAATGAGCTGTATTTCAACTTCATCCGAGTCTGTCTGTCATTGTGCTAAGGGAAGCAAACAGGCAAGTCGGAAGGAAAAGCAGCTCATTTGCATTTAAAGCCACATGCCACAAAAACAGCTACAATGTACTCAGGAGAAGTACTCTGGAGGTGATCCGATGGGTATTTTGAGCTGAAACTTAACAGACACATTCTGGAGACACCAAATGCTTATCTTACAGCTTGTAAAAGAGGTAAAATATGTGCCCTTTAATAGAAGCAAATATAGTAAATACAATTTTCCTGAATGCAAAAGGAATTTCCTGAGTGTAATTTACATTTTCATACTTGTCTTGCATTCTGTTTTTAAGTATGATTCTTCTGAAACTAATATAGGTAATAATTTCTCTTTAAAACAGTGGTTCTCAACCAAGAGGCCTTTACGAAAATCAAACAAACAACAAAACACCTATCCACCACAAATTCACCATAAATTTGCTGTACAAGCTTAATCATGGTATTTGTAACAAATCTGTGGTTCCCGCATGGTTACTACAGTTTTACTGTACTCAAACCATGAAGTGGCTTCAGGATGCCTTAAACTATTTTAAGGAGCTTAATGAATTTATTAATCTCCTTTTTATTAAACATTACCAAATTTACTGTAAAAACAAGAATTTCCTTGACTTTGAAAAGAAATTGACTATTTTATTGGCTCTTTGAGTTAAAAAGGTTGAGAGTCACTACTTTAAATCTTTCATTTTTACTAAACCCTTCAGTATTCACACAAAGAGTTTGGCATGACACACGGAACAGTACGGCTTCCCTGCCTGCTCTTTAAACACTCCCTGACTGAGCTGTCGGAGGCAGAATGCGCACACAAAGTGTTCGGGGTGAAACTTGCGGTCCAGAGCGGCGATGCAGCGTCCCGCTATGGGCTCCCCGCATGTCCCACACAGAGTGCCCTGTCTGGAGTGATAGTGCAGAGAACACAGGGGCCGACCATTCAGCTCCAGGAAGCAGCCGTCCGTGAAAGGCTTCAGACAGTCCTGCGGAAAGAGGGAATTAAAGATGAAGAATGTGATAGATGGAGCGGGTGAAGAATTCGGCACAATAGTACAGACTGACTGACTCCATATTCGTTATTTATAAAGTGCAGGTCACGTGATGATATTGCATTCCAGTGGTCAATGCCAATAATTCACTCACCGCGCAGACGAAGCAGTCAGGGTGCCAGGTCCCATTGGCTGCGGACAGATAGTTCTCCTTCACTGGTTCTCCACAGCCCGAGCATTTGGGTGCAAAGAGGCGGTAGAAATCCCTGGAGCAATAGGGTTTGCCATCTCTCTCCAGATAGCCTGACAGAGACAGAGCCATTGAGTATAAAAGCGATCAGCAGATGTGTGTGTGTGTGTGTGTGTGTGTGTGTGTGTGTGTGTGTGTGTACTTTGTATTCCTAACTTTGCGGGGACTATTCGTATAGCAATATTAGTCAATTTTGACCTTAAAGACAACAATTTATAAATCACACAGAATCAAGTATTTTGAAAATGCAGATTGTTTCCTGTGAGGGTTAGGTTTAGGGTAGGGTTGAGGTGTAGATGATACAGTCTGTACAATACAAAAATCCTTTAGGGCGTACTCACACTATGCTATTCGAACCGTGCCCAGGCCCGTTTTTCAGATAGTTTGAGAAGTGTGAGTGCTCTGAACTGGGCTCAACCTCTGAGCATGGTTCACTTGGGCTTTGGCGCGGTACGATTGTGTGTGAGTGCAAAGCGCGCCTGAGCCCGAAACTGAAAATGAGACGTGACTTTTAAGGGACTGTTTGATATGGATTAATTAATCATTCGTACTGTTCAATGAACGAAAAATTGACGTAGTTTATTAAAGACACAAATTATATAAAAGACACAAACAACTTAAACGATATAACTAAAGAAATCTTCACTGTGCTGAGCGAGAGCCTTTACTGAACAGCGCATCATCAATGACGTAAGCGTGCCCAGGCCCGAATGTAATGTGAGTGCGGGGGGAGACTGGAGGGGGGACAAGCATGCTTTGGCCCGGTTCAAGGCAACTGTACATAGTGCGAGTACGCCCTTAGTCTATGGGAAGTCCCCATAAATATAGGCAAGGTCTTATATATAGCACATTTCATACACACTGGTAATTCAACGTGCTTTACATAAACAAGAATAAAATAAACATAAAATACAAGTATAAGAAATAAAGAATAATTAAAAACAGATCAAAAATGTGTTAAAACCATAGACTATAAAAGATATGGATGTAGTATCTGTGACATCACCCATAGGTTTCTGAACACTGCAAAAGAAGCTACGAGTAGGCGCGGCCAACCGTCGCCATTTTGTTTGCACGTCATCACACCGACTGCGGGCTTCCAAACAAGGGCAAAGAGGCGGAGCGTGAATAGAGCTACAGACGCATGCTGGCATTTGCTTAGAGCTGGCTTAAGACAAGACAGACTTTTCTTTGGGAGAACGCTTAATACTTCATTACCTGCAACTCGTTTGTATTCTGACCACACGTGCTTGGTTGTAGACTATATCAATAAAGTGTTTAGTCTTTTAAAAACACGGTTGTATTACATTGAGCCACTAAACATTGCTCTTATGATGTTTTTCTACAGGAGGAAAACGCAAAATACTTCCAAACACTTTAGATATAGTCTGTGTTAGTAAATGCAAGGCTATTTATGAAATCCAGGCATAACACTGTGTGACAACGTTTTAGATGACCGTTCTAGAGCCTACGGCTAATCAATCTGTCAGATTCTGGAGTGCATTACAGGTCTAAAGAAAAATATAAATGATCGTAAATCAAACAAATACATTTGTAGATATGGTATATAAATATATAATTTCACTCACCTGTGAAATGGAGGCAAATTGAATGGTTTGTGAGTACAATTAAGTGCACACAGCATGCCATATCATCTGATAATTGCAGGAAATAATTTTCAAAAGGCAAATGACTGTGTAAAGAAACATTAACTAAAACAAAAATACGATGTGTATGCCAAGCTTAGCGGAATTATTTGAAACAAGACAGCGAGCAGCAAGACCTAGCTGTCTCTCAAGTGGCCACGCCCTTAATTATGCAGACTTAATATAACTTAATAAAAACTAAACGAATGAGTTATGAAAAAAATTCACCCTCCTCACAGTTGTCATGAAGGGTAATCATAGCTATATGCACAAAAGCCATCTTTTGTAATTGCAGTTTTAGTAACTTCTGTACTGGCTTCCTGAGGGAGAGCAGGAGGTTGCGCTTGGTTAAAACAGGTTTAAAGAAATGAAAAAGAAAGGAAAGACATAATAGTGTGATCTGTTGAACCGAAGCACAGTGCTCATTCAGTAAAGGCACAGCTAAACAGATGTGTATTAAGTCTTGATTTGAACGTGTCTAATGTTGGAGGACGTCTGATCATTTCTGGAAGCTGATTCCAGCAGCAGGGGGCGTAGTAGCTGAAAGAGGAATATAATGAGTGTGTGTGTGTGTGTGTCTTAATTTGGTGGTGAACAATGTGTGTTAACTGGTGAATTTGCTGGTGTCTCACCTTCAGGTCCGAATAGATCCCCACAGTGGCAGCAGAAGAAGTGTTCTGGGTGCCACGATTGATCCATCGCTGTTAGAATGTTCTGTATAAAAAAACAATAAATTATCACCACCGTTCTTTCTTTATGTCTTTCTTTCTTTCTGTCGTTCTTTTCTTCTTTCTTTCTTTCCTTCTTTCTTTCTCTCGTTCTTTCTGTCTTTCTTTTCTTCCTTCCTTTTTTCTTTCTATCTTTCTTTCTTTCCTTCTTTATTTCCTTTCTGTTTTTCTTTCCTTCTTTATTTCCTTCTTTCTTTCTTTCTTTCTTTCTTTCTTTCTTTCTTTCTTTTTTTCTTTCCTTTCTGTCTTTATTTCCTTCTTTCATTCTTTCTTTTTTCCTTCTTTCCTTCCTTCTTACTTTCTTTCTTTCTTTCCTTCCTTCCTTCCTTCCTTCCTTCCTTCTTTTTTCTTTCTTTCTTTCTTTCTTTCTTTCCTTTTTTTCTCTCCTTTCTTTCCTTTCCTTCATTTCTTTCTTTCTTTCTTTCTGTCTTTGTCTCATTCTTTTAGTCTCTTTCTTTTATTTTTTCTCTCTTTCTTTTTTTTCTTTATCATCTCTCTTTTTTCCAATTTAATTTAATTTAATTTAATTTAATTTAATTTAATTTAATTTAA
>CAIGQZ010033059.1:16416630-16457901 GCA_903798205.1 Danio tinwini
GGATGGATGGATGGATGGATGGATGGATGGATGGATGGATGGATGGATAAATAGAGCTTAGGAACGAATAGATAAAGAATTAAACGGGTTCATTAATTTCAGAATTTGCTATATGCATTCATAATTAATTACTATAAATCATAAATTATAAATCATTTACTATTTCATTTGAGTGGGCATAAATCAGGATCTCTAATGTGCTTATGCTGCCCTCTTCTGGCGCTGCTCTGTATGTGCAGTGGCTGTAGAGAGTCTTGAGTCATAAAGTGAGCATATCAGCATGTTTCCCTCACCTCTAGGCCAAGACCCAGCAGATCATTCATGAGGGATTCCAGCTCTCGTGTCGCTGTCCCGGGACTCATCAGGCTGGCCTCCACAGGGGCTGTAGGAACACTACAAAAACACTTCTGCACTCATTGAGCAGCTCAAACTCAAAGCACAGCATGCAC
Organism: Danio tinwini; assembly: GCA_903798205.1. NCBI lineage: Eukaryota > Metazoa > Chordata > Actinopteri > Cypriniformes > Danionidae > Danio > Danio tinwini. Next base: position 16,417,080 of record CAIGQZ010033059.1, read on the forward strand.
TCCAAACATTACAGATGACCTTATACGAAACACATACAATGGACTGACTATCTCAGCTTTGAAAGATGGATGTACTGTACCTGTAGGGGTTATCAAATGTTTTTCCTGGACCAGCAACGAGACATGAGGATTCAGTCTGCAACAGGAGGCATTAGAATGCATCAGTTTGACCCTTAGATATTTAACAGTTAGTTGTGACAATCAAGTACACTACTGTTTATTAAAACTTTGGAATCAGAAGAATTCTTTTTACAAATAAGAAATATTTGTATTAGTATTTTAAATATTACATTATTGGGTTTGTTTAGAGTACCGAAAAATACTTTTTGCTAAAATATATTTTAAGCTTAAATTGATGGTTCACCCAAAACTGAAAATTCTGTTATGTACTCACCCTTCACTTGTTCCAAACCTTTATGAATTTCTTTCTTCTGTTAAACACTAAAGAAGATCATTTAAAGCTGAAAACCTGTAACCATTGTTTGTAGGAAAAACAACAATGGAAGTCAATGGTTACAGGTTTACAACTCTTCAAAATATCTTCTTTTGTGAGAAGAAACTCAAAGGTTTAGAATCACTTGACGGTGAGTAAATAGTGAGTAAACACAACATGTAGGAATTAAAATTTAAGTGAATTGAACAAAAAAACTATTAGGTTGTCTATAAAAAAAGTCAAGAATTGTGTTGTCACAGCTTATTTTAAATAAGTAGTTTGAACAAACAGCTAATGTTATTTGTAGTCTTTACACTAAATTCTGAGCAGACACAGACCTGCTTCAGAGATGTCTTAAATCAGCTGTGTAAAGATGACTTAACTTAGAAGTGTGGTCAATCAGGTGGTGTTTTTTACAAATGTAAACACAAACTTTAGTCGCAAATTGCACATTGTCAAAAGTAACATAACAATATATGTTAGATTTACTGGCTAACTCTTATTTATATTACTTACACCTGACTGTAACCTTGTTAATATTTTACCTGCAAATATGTTTTGTCCTTTATCTTTCCAAAAATAAATATAAAATTTCACTTTTATCAAATGTTTAAATGTAACCAACCAAACTACAAAATGTAATTATTGAGAACACATTTGTTATTATTGGCATTATGCGTTCATTTTTATAAAACATGTAATGGAAATCCTTTAACCTTTAAACTTGTATGAGGAAGTGATAAACAAGGTATGCATATTAGCAGTGGGACAAAAATAACAGTGTGACTTTCATATTAAAAAGGAACATTTACACTGATATACTTTTCAACTGAAAAACTCAGACAATGTAAACTAAAGGACATGTTATAGCACTTAATAACCTGTCAGCTCCATCAAGAGTTGCATGCATGTTGGTAAAAAAAAAGTGGTGTGGACTTTTGGAAAATTGGAAAATGTATTTGTTACCTTTGTCTCATGCATGAGTGCTTATTTTTAATCTAATTAATTCAGTCTTGTAAGCAGAGACACATTTTTTTCTTCAGACTTTTCAAACAGTTGAAGTTAAAATCATTAGCAGTCCTGTGAATTTTGTTTTCTTTTTCAAATATTTCCCAAATTATGTTTCAAGAGTGGCGACGCAGTGGCGCAGTAGGTAGTGCTGTCGTCTCACCGCAAGAAGGTTGGGTCAGTTGGCGTTTCTGTGTGGAGTTTGCATGTTCTCCCTGTGTTCGTGTGGGTTTCCTCCGGGTGCTCCGGTTTCCCTCACAGTCCAAAGACATGTGGTACAGGTAAATTGGGTAAGCTAAATTGTTCGTAGTATATGAGTGTGAATGAGTGTTCATGGATGTTTCCCAGAGATGGGTTGCAGCTGGAAGGGCATCCGCTGTGTAAAACATATGCTGGATAAGTTGGCGGTTCAATTCGCTGTGGTGACCCCAGATTAATAAAGGGACTAAGCTGAAAAGAAAATGAATGAATGAATGTTTCAAGAGTTTACACTTCGCCTCACAGCAAGAAGGTCGCTGGTTCAAGCCTTGGCTGGTTGCTCTGTTTTTTTGTTTTGTTTAAATAAATAAATGAATAAGTTCACACTTAGCTGATGATTTATCATAAGCTTGTTTGGCATGCTCAAGCCCATGGCTCCCTCCCATTCAGGTAGATCTCAAAAACTCCCCGGCTTAAGTGGCTAAGGTGAACTACTTTGAGAAGGACAGCTACTAATGCTGAGAACAAAGTGCCTGTTTGGCTTAGTCTGTTACGTAGGACACATATCTTTGGACGGTGGGGGGAAACCAAGGAACCTGGGGGAAACCCATGCGGACACAGGGAGAACATGCAAACTCTGCACAGAAACACCAGTGTTCTTGCTGTGGGTCAACAGTGTTAACCACTGGGCCGCCATCCCACCCGATCTATGAGAGAAAGGAGGAGAAGGGGATTTCTTCCAGACAAAGATAAATGTGGAATGAAGACTGTGGTTAGTAACTTAAGAATCATGATTGGAGAATCATGATTAGCTAATGTAGGACCGGCTGTGGTAAATCGAAATTAGTTTATAAATGAACTTCACTTAGAGCATGGATTTTTTTCACAGTATTTCATATATATATTTATATATGTTGATCAATATTCCCAATATTTTTGCCCCCTTGAGCAACATATATATTTTTTTTGTGTCTACAGAACAAACCACTGTTAATCAATGACTTGCCTAATTAACCCAGTTAAGCCTTTAAATGTCACTTTAAGCTGAATACTAGTGTCTTGAAAAATATCTAGTAAAATATTATGTACTGTCATCATGGCAAAGATAAAAGAAATCAGTTATTAATAATAATAATTATTAATAATTCTGACTTCAACTGTGTATATATATGACTGTATATGCTTCTGCATGAAATGTGTTTACTGTACTTGTTGGAGCAAAGTTGTGTTGTTGTTTTTCAGGGTTTTGGCTGGAAGGAGTGCAGGAGGGTCTGAAGCCTCGCTGGAGTTTTGAGCCAGCTGCTCTAAAAGCATGTCTGCAATATCAAGTGGAAAAACGTGAAAATCAGTGATCCTCTCAAACTTTCACACACTCACTGACCTAAAAGATCACCCTAAAGCAATCATGACTACATTTGCTGGTAGGTGATGCGCTAAAGGTAAAGCCACTATACGTATGTTAGCGATCTGTGTCACTTCCTGAGGAAGTGAGAAGACGTGTCACTGTTATTGCAACGGATGCAGAACATGAAAAACATAAATTTTACACTTTTGCCACACTTCTCTGCTGACCTAGAAAGATTCACTCAATATAGTCATGGCTTGACTAACTTCTGTGTAATAATACCAAGAAAAATAGGCGCTCTCGAATTCTTTCACAAGAGCATCATTTATTGTTAATGACAAGACTTCAAGCCATTTATTATATAGGTTTTTAGTTCTTACATGGAAGAAAACTTTGACAAGATGAAAACTGTTACAAAGATTAAACTATTCAGTGGTCCTCAGGAGTAAGACACAATGCATTTATAGATTTTTAAATGGACGAATAGGGAAATTGTATACAATGAATCAGATATTATTGCAAACATGAAACTAACTAATAATAAATTATTAGTTATGATAAAATGTTTTTATTTTACTTACATTTTTAAAAATATCTGTTTATTAACAGGTTCTGTATTTTGTGATTTACATGTATTTTTTGTTTATTTACAGTTGTGAATTGCATTGTGCATTGTTGATCTCTGTTCTGTCTACTTTTCATGTTAAAAACTCTACAGTTTAACAAAGTGACTTTTATTGACATGAACATATACATAGAACGTTTGCATAGTAGTTTGAAGAAAATATAGTGTGTAAGAAATAATCTATGGAGAAATAAGTCTGTAAAATAACAGAAAATGTACTGGCAGCTTGTTGTGAGGTTGTTGTACCATAATTTACACCACCAGCTCAGACAATATATCACTTTAAACTATTAAAAATGTTAATAAAAGTCAATTTCTCAAACTTGTCAATATCAAAATCTTTTTGAGGAAAAATCAAGATCCCATACTGCAATTCAAAAGCATAAATAAGTGGAGAAAAAAAACATGACAAAGTACAAAGAACATCACAAAGTACTGAATACTGTTTTATTTTTTTACAGTGTATGTTAAGTTAATTATGTTCCAACTTCTTTTTTAAGTAATATGGATTTTACGTGATGTTTCAAGTTGTTTATAGGAAAGACGAAATCACATATACACTAAAACCCAACAGTCAACTTTATCAAATGAAAGGAGTGTAGTTAACTCAAAATTTACTGTTTAAAGTTAAATCTACTCATTTGAAAAGAGTTTTGAACTCAACTTCAACTTAAATGGAGTAAGTCCACAGTACTCATACAGATTAGTTTTTAACTCAAATGGTTTGTAGCAATTGGTTTTCTCAAACAGTTTGAATTGCCTAACTTACTGAGTTTTACAGTACTTAGTTGGTTTGAGTTTTCTTCATTTATTGGGTTTTACTGTACTCAAATTGCTTCATTTACACAAATGGAGTAAGTTCACAGTACTCATTAAGATTAGTTTTTAAACTTAAATGGTTTGTTGCAATTGGTTTCCTCAAACGGTTTGAGTTACCTTAACTGATTGGGTTTTACAGTGTAGGGATAGTTTGATTTAGCTTTAGCTATATATTTTTTAACAGATAGATCTCTAATCAAATAAGCAGAAGGATTTCTTTTCAAACATGTTGGTAATTTAACAGGTCAGAACAAGCACGAACAACTACAAAACAAAAAATAATCATATTTTAAAATTACAGCACTCTGTTTTAAAAGTTAAATCAACTTTGAAAATGTTTTATTTTTGGCATTTAAATTTAGCCATTATTTTGACTAAATATAAATATGTGAAACATGTTCTTTACTATGCACCACAATTTTATATTACCGTCTTTTTTAAACATGCCCTACTCTTTTAAGTACTGGTGTTAAAATAAGGCGACGGTTGATCAACTCACCGAGTTCATCCATGGTGGTGTGAGGTGTGAGATGAGCGTTGTGCGTGTTCTTAGTGAGTGTGTGTGTGGTGAACTGATCTGATACACGCAGCTGTGGGTTGAGCCCAATCTCACATGTGAAACTGATGCTGCTTCCTTTTTGTGCTCTCACTGCTTTACTCCTTTTCTTGTGTTTTTAATCCTGCTGCTTTATACTATTTGATAACGGCCTCTCTGAATGTTTTGGCTTTTGTGGTCCACATTAAAGCTGTCACATGAGTTGTGCATCCATTTATATATATATATATATATATATATATATTATACATATATATATATATATATTCATTTTATTGTTATTACTGTAAATAGGCTAATTGTAATAGTAGAAATATAAGAAGGGAGTGTTTTACCAGTTTGATTAAAACATTTGTGAAATTAAAGGGTGTAAAAAGTGTTGATTCAATAAAACAATTCCATAACATGTGTTAGAACTGTATACTTTAATTATTTTAATTATATTTTATTTTAAACACTGAGTTCACCATTTACAGTTAAAAAAAACACATATGATTATTCTCACTACATTTCCCATAAATCCTAGCCATGTCGTGGAGGATTCTGGGACAGGAAACTTCCGATTAGATTTCTGTTTCTGCAGCTCACTTGATATAATACTCAGGAAACGAAGATTTAATTCGCATAATAGCCTTGAGATGATGAACTCGTGCAATACTAATACTTTTCTATGTAGCTGCTTCTTAATCGTGTGGTACATGTGATGCTATTTGCACTGAGTTCAGCGATAATCTGTTGACTGTCTGATCGGCTGATCTTAAAAGGGCAACAGTTCGAGCGAGCGGGCCCCTTAAGAAACAATCGCGAGGGACTCATTTAAGGTATGCCAGTGGTATCCTGTCGTTTACGTTTTATAGCACCAACTGTAGCAGTGCATCCGGTGCCATTTGCAGAAAAACAGCATACAATATAGTTTTGACACTGTCAAAAACAGCTTTTCTTTTTTTAACTGAAGCAGGTGCTACAGACGTGTCAATCAGGGAGTCATCTACTACTAACTGTTGTCACCAAAGAAAAAAACAACTATATCAAAGTGATTAATAGGTTTTAAAATGATTAATTAAACAGATTGTAAAGTAGTCATAAATGTTTTACTAACTGGCAGAAGACAATAATCAGTTTAAAATTCTAGTTGTAGGAAATTCTAGGTAAAACTGTGCAACAATGTGTCCTGCTATTATTAGAACAGATGTGTTACTCAACGTTCATTTTTTTCTGGATGTTTCTTAATCTTGCCAACATTGCTTTGAAGCATGCTGTAACTGTTGCTGTCAGGGTCATCACAGTCACGAGGTTCTGTTTTGCAACATTGTTAAACTCTAAACGTGTGACATTATAAATTTTTTAAAATACTGCAAAACCCATGTGGATTTACACAAACTGAGAAAGTCAAAAGTGTGTAAGGTTGCGCTCTCTCCTATGAATTACACTCTTGTAGTTGTTGCTGGATTCCATTAAAGCAATGAGAAAGAGCATCTTTTAAGAGCCATAATTTAATTTAATATAATTTATTAATAGTGCTCAAATTCAATCAATTTATTCAATCAATTTATTGCCCAAATTATTTGAAATTTTGATAGTACACATCTTTTAAGACAGGCCTATTGTGGGCGCTAAGGTGGTTTTATAAAACCCATCTGTTCATATTTTCTTTTTAATAGTGTTTAATAGAAGAATTCATACAGGAAAAAACTACATTACCAATAATACTATTGAAACTGTATTTTTCTCTCTGCTTTCATTTGAATATGTCATACACGTGAAATTGAATTATTTTCCTCAATTAAAGCCATTAAGTAATGTAATGTGCATTTATATAGAGCATTTACTGTGTACTGTATGGTCATACACCCAAAGCGCTTCACAATCATGAGGGTGGTCTCTCCACACCACCAGCATCCACTTGTATGATGCGACGGCATCCACAGGACAATAGCGTCAGTGCGCTCACCACACACCAGCTATAGGTGGAGTGGAGAGACAGTAATGGAGCCAATTCAGTGGATGGGATGATTGTGAGGCCATGATGGGTAAGGGCCAATGAGGAGAATTTGGCCAGGACTCCGGGGTAACACCCTTAAGGCTCGTACACACCGGGCAATAGTATGATCCTGCACAACTGGAGTAGCTGCACGTTCAGGACCGCATGTAAAGGACCGCATTTATAGGACCCTAGTTTTTTGCGGCAGCGCCACCTACCGGATTGGGTGATATAGTGAAACTGCATTTCTAGGACCATAGTTTTGTAACAGCGCCACCCGTCGAATTGGATAAATTAGCAGAAACTTCAGTTTCAGGACTGCCTTTCCAGCGCCACCTACCTGATTAGATGATATAGTGAAACTGCATTTCTAGGACTGTAGTTTTGTAACAGCATGGTTTACGAAACACCTGCTTTGAGTAACAATTTACATTAAAACAAATACATTTATACCTAAAATATAAAAGAAAAATGTTGTTTAAGCTTTACACAAAAAAGCTGAGTCCCTTAAAAATCTTATATTTCTTAAAAAATACTGTATATTTAAAAACCCCTTAGATTGAACTAATTAGCTCAGTATTAGGGAAAATAAATTGAAATCAAGTTGGATCAGCATTTGCATTCACTAATTTAAAACCAGAATGTAGAGAGTCAAGACACAAGAATGATTCAAGAATGCACGTTTATATAAATATCCACACACTCATTTTGCATTATTGCAATACAACAGCACTAAATGACCCCATGGTTTAATCAGTTGCAGCATTCAGACTGGCTGGCTGTAGACTTCAGCTCCTGTGAATGAGAGAGAGGAAAAGAGAATCAAGTTCAAGTTATATATATTGTAGAATATGTATAATCATGTACATCAACTCAAAAGGTTAACCATTTGTTGTGCAATTATTCATTTATTTTCTTTTCGGCTTAGTCCCTTTATTAATCTGGAGTCGCCACAGTGGAATGAACCGCCAACTTATCCAGCACATGTTCTATGCAGCGGATGCATATACATACACACCCATACACTATAGTGTAGTGTACACCTCCACCACACTCTCAGAAATAAAGGTATGCAATATGTCACTGGTGTGGTACCTTTTCAAAAGGTAAAAATCTGTAGCTACAAGGTCCATATTAATACCTCAAGGGTACATATTAGTACCTAAAAAGTACAAATATGTCCCTTTTAAAATTTTTAGGTACTAATATATACGTTTGAGGTACCAATATGGATCTTTTGAAAAGGTACCACCCCAGTGACAGCTCGCGCACCTTTATTTCTGAGTGCGCATGTCTTTGGACTTGTGGGGGAAACTGGAGTACCTGGAGGAAACCCACGCCAACACGGGGAGAACATGCAAACTCCACACAGAAATGCCAACTAACCCAGCTGAGGCTCCAACCAGCAACCTTCTTGCTGTGAGGTGATCGTGCTACCCACTGCACCACTGTGAGGCCGTTGTGCAATTATTAAATTAATAAATTGCTTTACCGTGTTTAACTGTAATATATATTTCTGGTTTAAACTTATGCACTGTTGGAAGAATCAAAGTATATAGGTATATAAGTAATATAAGTATTTTTAAGTATATAGGAACAATACCAACCAATTGAATGGTCTCCCTTCTTTCCTCAACTGGTTGTCTATCTGTCTGTTAAATTCTTCTATTCACTGAAACAGAGAACAAACAATGTTGGATTAACATAAATATCAGTAATAAAAATGTTTTCTTACCATTGTACAAATTTTACAATTTAAATTATATTTTAACCTGTAGCAACCTGCTCTCCATCATCCAAATACAAACTTATCAATGTCTGCTTATCTGCTTATCAATGTCTATTAATGTAGATTAAATGCTAAACAAATAATAAAATAATAAATTAACAATTTGTTAATGCTTAATAATTATTTATAGTATGCAGTTATTATAAAGTGTTACCCAATAGTTTGAGATCATCTCAATGAAAATATTCCTATAGTTTGTTTTCTTTTCTACAATAAGCCTAAGCAAATCCAATTATATTGGCCATCACTTCATAGTGGCCAGGTAAAATAGGCCTACCTGATAGACATTTATATACAGTGATAAACAGAGAGAATCTATTTGTTCAAGGCCTGTAGAATAAGCCTAACTATAAAAACAGCAAAACATCTCATTCATCACTAAACGATGACAAAAACAGACTAATAACACATATTGTGGGGCAAACAGGCAGTCCGTCACAGTTTTTAATGTGCTAATGTGATGAAACAATGAGTAGAGGAAGTTTTCACACTAATAAAATATAGGTAAATCTGAAACATTTCGAACATCAACGTGCTTTTATCATTGTTTAATTAATGTGCACGTTTAGTCAACAAGCCATTAAATCAACATTAAACCATGGCCACAAATGAAGAACATCGTAATATTTAATTAAACTAGAACGAATTCTAGAACATTAATTCATAATTAGCAGCTCTCACTTTAGCTGTGTAAACCTCCTCATACTTATTATTATTACGGCAGACCCTTGAAAGTTGTATAATCGGTCGGGCTAATCGGGCATTTCTGCATAAACGTTTCACAGTATAAAACAGTAACAGTACAAAATAAACACATGCTTTAACAGTTTATAATAAAACGTAATAGAAAATCGGTACTCACACTTTCTTGCCATCCATGTTGTCCATCTTATTAAAGCGTCTATAATCCAATCCATTAGGTGGCGTTGTCACAAAAAACTAGGGTCCTACAGATGCGGTCCTAAAAATGCGGTCCTGAAAGTGCAGCCACTCCGGTTGTGCAGAAACACCCTTCTCACACCGGGACGCTTTTCGTTTGCGCTTATCGTCAGCGTTTTCCAAGACGTTTTTCCGGATTCAAACCCAAGCGATTTTCACAGGCGTCGAGCAGAAGAATATGCAAAATCACTTCTTGACGTTAGATGGTGCTACACAACTTTAAGCTCCTGACACCCACTTGTAACACAGAGAAAGAAGACAAAGTTGACACGCTTGTTGTTATGGATGGTTCTAGCAGCAGCTCCAGCTCTAGCGATGAAGAAATTATTTTTGTTTACCAGTGCAATAAGCAGCTCCACGTTCATCATGCCTCTGGGCATCTTCTTCAAAGTGCGCTCGCATTGACAGTGTTGCGCTTGAGCGCCTCCAAGTGCTGTTTAGTGTAACTTCAGCAGTTCTGTGCACATGAACAAAAGTGCCAATCTGATTGGTGGAGAAGGCTTTGACGCGGCGTGTCAAAACAAAACAACGAGCATGAGGCATTTTTTTTAAAAATGACGATTTTGCGCCTGGCGTTTTGCGCGTTGGTGTGCACGATCACATTGACGCCCTTTATTTAGTCACAAGGCATTAAACGTCGAGGGAAAACGCGAGCAAAAAACGTCTCGGTGTGCACAGGCCTTTACTCTTTACAAGATACGATTTTTAATGACCACAGAGAGCCTTAGTTTAATGTCTCATCCGAAAGACTGTGCTCATTGACAGTATAGCATCCACTTCACTTGACTGGGGCATTAGGACTCACATAGACCGCAGGTTGAGCGCCCCCTCCTGGCCTCACTAACACTGCTGCCAACAGCAACCTAGTTTTCCCATGTGGTTTCTCCCATCCAGGTACTGACCAGGCTCAGCCCTGTTTAGCTTCAGTGAATAACCAATCTTGGGCTGCAGCCTGATATGGCTGTGGCAATACAGTATTAAAGTGTACAGTATTTGTCTTTTTGCTCAATTTTTAAGATACTACTTTGCTTTATATCAACGTGGTATGCTTGGTTCATGGCTTTTATAACGCTTTAACAAACATATTTTTTTTAATTCTTCTGGGAAAAAATGACCAGAACTAACACTTGTGAAAAAGTTTACAAATACAAATGCACTGCATACCATTACAGTTACAATCAATCCAAAAATTTCAATATGAGTACAATCACTATATTACAATTACAATATTTTAATGATTTTTTGGTTGTCATGATAACAAATATATAATTATTTCATGATTTATAGGGATAGTTTGCCCAGAACTACAAATTGCGTTTACTCTTCCTCAAGTGGTTCCAAACCTTTATGAGTTTCTTTCTTCTATGAAATAATACAATAGAAGATATCTTAAGAAAGCTGAAATCCTGTAACCATTGACTTGCATACATGGAAAAACAAATACTATGGACGTCAATGGTTACAGGTTTCCAACATTTTTCTAAATATTTTCTTTTTTGTGTTACTCATAAACTCATAAAGGTCTGAAACAAGAGTGAGTAAATGATGACATAATTTCACTTTAAATTTACATTTGTTCTACAGCAATGCAAAAACAAATCTCTCATCGACTTTAATTGTCTATCATTGTGTTTCAGTGTCGTCTTAGTGGTTGCAAACCTTTGAGTTTCTTTCTTCTATTGACAAAAACTTAAAAGCTGTATCCATTAACTTTCATAGTAGGAAAAACAAATACTATGGATGTCAATCGCGACAGGTTTCCAACATTAAAAAAAATGTTTTTTGTGTCTCTGTAACTCATAATAGCCTGAAAGTAAATAATGACAGAATATATCTTTAAATTCACAGTTTTTCTACATCAATGCAAAAAAACAAACCTCTCATGGACATGAAATGTCTGTCATTGTGTTTCAGTGTGGTCTGGGTGGCATCTGTCTGCGTGATGTCATCCTCTAAAGACACTGTGCTGCGACAGCGCCGCCGGGAGCTGGACGCCCGCAGGAGCAAGTCTCGCGTGCGTCTGGGCTCGTGTCTGCAGAGTTGGGCTCAACTCAAAGATAAACTGGGTTTCTCTCTTCACTCGGAGCTCGCTCAGCATCTGCTGGAAAGGTACAGTACAGTCGAGAGATACAGTTACCCTTAGACCCGCTGGATGACAGTTTGCTGGATGCGCTACTCTAGATTTCCAGCTGAATTACATCTGCAGTTGTTGATTCTGGCTTTGAAGATGAGACTTGTTCTTATCCAGTTCCAGATCATACAGAGAAGAGACAGGAATTATGAGTGAGCTTAACAGAAAGTATAGGCAGAAAAAACTAAGACGAACATGCAGTTTATGGAGTTCAAAACAAATTTAGGTTTGGTCAACGGCCAAGGTCTTCTGGTGGTGTGTGTGTGTGAAGCATTATAGATTTTATGTGGTCTAACTTATGACATTCTCTGCTTTCTGTTTTACAGCTATGTTTCAAGAGCTTGTATAAAGTGTTCAGGTAAGCCACAAACTCCCTTCTTAAAGGAATCGTTCACCCACAAAATGACCCTTCTGACAGTTTATAGTTGTAAATGCTTTAGCAATTTAATATAAAGTCATTCTAAACCTGTATGACTTGGTCTTAACTATAATTTTAGCAACACATTCACTGAAATGTATTTTAACTTTGTAGTTTAGTCTTGGTTTCCATTACAAATATCTAAAAATGCTTTAACAAAAAGTAAAACATGCCAAAGTATTCAATAGTTTGCCCACTCCCATGATGCACCACAAATTACATAATCAAGTCTCCCTGTGGTCAGTACATTTTGTTGGTCTCTTTATACACTCACTGGCCACTTTTTATTAGGTTCACCTGTCCTACGTTTTGTTACAGCAAATTTCTAATCAGCCAATCACATGGTAGCAACTCAATGCATTTAGGCATGTAGACATGGTCAAGACGATCTTCTGCAGTTCAAGCCAAGCATCAGAATGGGATAGAAAGGTCTTTGAACGTGGCATGGTTGTTGTTGCCAGACGGGCTGGTCTGAGTATTTCAGAAACTGCTGATTTACTGGGATTGTCACGCACAACCATCTCTAGGGTTTACAGAGAATGGTCAGAAAAAGAGATTGACATGCCTTGTTGATACCAGAGGTCAGAGGAGAATGGCCAGACTGGTTCGAGCTGAAAGGCAACAGTAACTCAAATAACCAGTCGTTACAACCGAGGGATGCAGAAGAGCATTTCTGAACCCACAACAAATTCAACCTTGAGGCGGATGGGCTACAGAGCAGAAGACCACACCAGGTGACACTACTTTTAGCTAAGAACAGGAAACTGAGGCTACAGTTCGCACAGGCTCACCAAAATTGGACAATAGAATATTGTAAAAACGTTGCTTGGTCTGAAGAGTCTCGATTTCTGCTGCGACATTTAGATGGTAGGGTCAGAATTTAGCATCAGCAACATGAAAGCATGGATCCATCCTGCCTTGTATCAACGGTTCAGGCTGCTGGTGGTGTAATGGTGTGGGGGATATTTTCTTGGCACACTTTGTGCCCATTAGTACCAATTGAGCATCGTGTCAATGCCACAGCCTACCTGAATATTGTTGTTGACCATATTCATCCCTTTATGACCACAGTGTAGCCATCTTCTGATGGCTACTTCCAGCAGGATAATGTGCCATGTAATAAAGTGAGAATCATCTAAGACTGGTTTCTTGAACATAACAATGAGTTCACTGTCCTTAAATGGCCTCCACAGTCACCAGAACTCAATCCAATAGAGCACCTTTTGGATGTGGTGGATTGGGAGATTCACATCATGGACAAGCAGCTGACAAATCTGCAGCAACTACGTGATGCTATCATGTCAATATAGACCAAAATCTTAGAGGAATATTTCCAGTACCTTGTTAAATCTATGCCCTGAAGGATTAAGGCTGTTCTGAAGGCAAAAGGGGGTCCAACCCTGTACTAGTAAAGTGTACATAATAAAATGGCCAGTGAGTGTATGTTTAATAGGTAAAAATATAAAAATTTATTTTGTATCATTTAGGGTCCTTTATGGAATTGTAGTTTTGTTCCTTCATTAAAGTAATTGAGATCTCACTCAGTCTTATAACCCAATTGTTGTATGCTTCATTGCTTCAAATCAAAATGTTAAATTTCAGGATTCACCTCATAGCTGCTAGCTTTGTTTAGTTTTTTTTTGTTCTTTGCTTTTAACACTGTAATAAGTCTTATATAAAGTGAAAAATGTGGAAAAAAAAAGAGAAAACATTAATTCACTCTATTTGTTTTAGAACGTAAGACAAAATTCTGAGTACAAGACAGGGTCACACCAAGAACCGGAACTATAAAGATATCTAAAGCATTCACACCAGCTGCATGTACTTTAAATTCTTAGGCACTTTTCTATTATTGTTCTAATCATTGTTAATCTGTAGAATCATGAAATCAATTGAACTTTTTTCAGGGGATGGGAAAGGAGGAGGGACTGTATCAACTAACAAGGAGTCTTTGCAGGAACTCATCTTGATGGTCCACAACCATGGACAGATGTGTCCTCTTCCTCCTGTCCTGCAGTGTAGGCCTGTCCCAAAAACAAAAACATCAACGCAAGGTCAGAGTGGAAGAAAAGAGGCTAAAACTGAGCCCAAGAAATTAGCAGAAGCAGACGAGTGTTTTAAATACACCTGTGAAAATGGACATCATTTTTTGTGGTGTCCTATTAAGATGGAGAAGCTACTGATTTCAAAAAGTGACAGTAATAAAATTACATCCAGCTCAAAGAGACTCAAACGAGGTGAGAGACAGATGAAGGAACCAATCACAAATACAGAAAGACAAGAAATGATGACTCGATTAAAAACCAGACAGCAGCAGAGAGAAAATGCTGATGTTGACACAAATAAAATGTTTGGACAAAATAAAGATGCAGGTAAATGCCTTTTTTGCAAAAACAAATCATATAGTAAAAAAGTATAAATAATATAATAAACTATAACCTTATTTGCAGGTGTTACAGCAACTCCTGAAGCACAGGACAGACATGATCTGGCATCTGACTTTTCTTATTCAGAGCATGGGTACATATTTGGTTTGGTTATTTTGCTGTGTTTACTGCAAAATATGGTTTAATTTCTATTTATATTTTAATCGTTTTTAGTTTTTTTTCTGATTGTCAGATCTTCAGCAGACAGTGACGAGATGACTGCAGAGGTTCCTGTCAGGGTTCACACTGAAAACCAAAGCCATACTGATAGGTATTCACTTTATTCGTATACAATGAAACATGAAATGACTGATAAATACAGCTAAATACTTTCTTCTAGCTATGAGGAAGTTGCAGTGCTGAATTTAACCAACAGAGGGACCCAGAGTAGTGCAGATCATACTGAGAAGCACGGCGTCAGCAAAAAGGCGGGAATACTTCAAAGTAACAGGTGATTATTCTGTAACAGAAAATGTGCTTCATATTTTCAAATGATTTTGATAACTAGTAAGTTCAATTGAGTTCTAAAGCTTTTTTCTTCAGTTCACAGTCGTTGAAAAAGGATGTGTCTCAGATTGGTGGCAAGAGGAAAAGGTTTGTGTTTTTTGTGTTTTTTAGCGGGATGAATATATTCGTTATTTTGAAGCAGACATTAATGTTTTTTATTAACGCTACAATTTCTTTAATAATGGTTCACATTTATATATTTTATTTCTATGTATAGTTATACTTATACAGATGTTCCATTTTGTGTTATTGTCATCATAAAATAAAATTGAAATATTATATAAATTGTATACTTTAATGTTTCAAATAACTTGTCAAAATATGGGTAAAATAGGCTGTCACAGTGGCGCAGTGAGTAGCATGATCGCTACACCGCAAAAAGGTTGCTGGTTCGAGCCAGTTGGCGTTTCTTTTTGGAGTTTGCATGTTCTCCCCGTGTTTGTGTGGGTTTCCTCTGGGTGATTCAGTTTTCCCCACAGTCCAAAGACATGCGCTATAGGTGAATTAAATAAGCTAAATAGGTTGTAGTGTATGTGTGGTAATACAAGAGTGTATGGGTGTTTCCCAGTGTTGGGTTGCAGCTGGAAGGGCATCCGCTGCGTAAAACATATTCTGGATAAGTTGGCGGTTCATTCCGCTGTGGCGACCCCTAATTAATAAAAGGATGAAAAAGAATCGAAAGTCGAAAAGAATATGAATGAATGAATAAATAAATATGGGTGAAATAATTAAGTTTTTAAAAATAAATTTTTAAAAAAAAGTAACAATGCATATTTTGACCTCTTTATAAAATGTTCAATTATTAAAAACAAATGATTAATGATTAAATAACCACAATTAGACAATTCATCAATAACTGCAAAAGGCCCAGTTTCTGCTATTCTCAGTAAAAAACGAAGTGTCCGTATGTCAATTAATTAATGGTTCTGGTTCATGCAATTACTATTCATTACTATTAATTATTATCTTTAATAAAATGGAAAAAAATTAAGATTTAAAATGACTTAATTTTAAAGATAAAAAAGCCTTAGTAAGTGTACCTAGAGCCTTAGTAAGTGTACTATTTTTCTAAATATGCCTGAAAATATTTTGGTTTTAAACATCTGTTTACATCAGTTTGGTGTTTTCTGTGAATCATGAGGATTTTTTTAATAACAAACAGGGTAGTGTAATGTATGAAAAATATTCAATCTGTGATGCACTTGATGCTTGAAAATGGGTAATTGTCCTAGATGTTAAATATGAATATATGGTATTATTAATTGTGAATGCCTTATGATGTCCTACTGTATGGACTACATGCATACAGACTTTTAATTTTCAGCCAGGCAGCCCAAGTTTAAGATCTGATTTCTTTAAAAATCAGCAATCTTCACTGCCTGTTAGATATACGATATGAAGTGGGTCTCAGATCGGACAAGAAGCATTGCATTCAAGTTCATTTCCCCCCACCATGTCTTTAAAATATGACCCATATTTTATTTTACCACAGGATTTTCAATGGAATTTCTGCGCTAGCCTGTTGCTAATGATGGCACTAGTGGTTTCAACGGTCTTTCATCTTGTTTTACGCTTGAACAACTAAATTAATGCTTAAGTCTATTTAACTAAATGTATTGAAATTACATTACAACATTGATGCTGTAAAAACAACCTTGTGAAATAAAAAAAATAGTCATATTATGCTTTCACCGGAAGTTTATCGTTGGCTTTAAAACTCTAGCTGTGCATAGAGCCAATTATATGTTAACAATATCACATACAGTAAAACTCCATTTGTTTACAGAAAATCGACATCCAAATTGATTTTGTCTTGTGAGTTTGAAGGCTGCGATAAGATTTTCTCCAGTCGACAATATTTAAATGTAAGTGCCGAGTCAATATTAACATCCCATGACACTAATCTTTACCTGACTAACACAACTTTTCATATATTCTGACTGTTAAATAAGAAAATAAACTTACTTCAAATCAGATGCCTGCTACACATTTTTCTGTAAAAACATCAGCACTGAATCAGACAGTCTTTTCTTCTCTTCAGCATCACATCAAATATCAGCATCTGCATCAGAAGACCTTCACCTGCTCACATCCCTCCTGCAGAAAGTCCTTCAACTTTAAGAAGCATCTGAAGGAGCATGAAAAGTTGCATAGTAGTGAGTGTTAAGTCCATATTACAGATTATATGTGACAGATGTCATCCAGTGCAGTACTGGACATCATATATGTGTGTATAATCACAGTACACTCACTCACCATTTCTTTACACATTGCTAGTACCGAGTTAGACCCCTTCATCATTTTTTGACTCCAGTGTCAGACAAATAAGCAAAAGACACTTGCAGGAAGCCAATTAGCAGTAAGGATCTAGTGCCTAAAGCAGAGATAGCAAAGAAGGGGTGATGTCCTGTTGGGTTATACAGTAGGTTGGTTTATTTTGATGTTTTCAAAAAACAACGTTGTTTGGCAAAATCACTCAGTGCACCTTTAGTTGTTTGTGACATGGATTCAAGAAGGTGTTGGAAGTCCTCAGAGGTATTGGTCCATATTTACTGCAGATTTGTCAGCTAGACATTCATGATACAAATCTTTTTCGGACCATTCTCTGTTAACCCTACCGATGGTTATGTGCGTAACTCCTAGCAGAATAATATTTCTTTTCCATTCTGATGCTCAGTTTGTACTTCAGCAGGTCACCCTAACTTCGTGTGCATGCCTAATAACAATGAGTGGCTATCATGTGGACACGGTGGCGCAGTGGGTAGCACAATCGCCTTACAGCAAGAAGGTCACTGGTTCGAGCCTCAGCTGGGTCAGTTGGCATTTCTGTGTCATGTTCTCCCTGTGTTCGCGTGGGTTTCCTCCGGGTGCTCCGGTTTCCCTCACAGTCCAAAGACATGCTCTATAGGTGAATTGGGTAATGTGTGTAAATGAGAGTGTATGGGTGTTTCCCAGTGATGGGTTGCAACTGGAAAGGCATCCGCTGCGTAAAACATATGCAGGATAAGTTGGCGGATCATTCCGCTGTGGCGACCCTACATTAATAAAGAGATTAAGACGAAAAGAAAATGAATGAATGCTCTCATATGATTGCTAATTAGATATTAGCATTAGCAAGCAGTTAAACAGGTATACTTAATACAACGTTAAAGAAAGTATGTCTATATTTTAGCTTGTGAGTTAATACGTATAGAGAAAAAAAATTTCAAGTTAGTCAACGTTTCAAATAGAAAAGGCAACACTGTCGGCGCAATGGCCTAATGGTAAGCGCGCTGACATATGGTGCAGGGCGTCCCGAGTTTGAATCCCAGCTTGAGGACATTTCCCGTCCCTACCCCCTTTCTTTCTCCCACTTTGCTTCCTGTCTGAATACTGTCGTATCCACTTAATAAAGGCAAAAACGCCAAAAATAAATCTTAAAAAAAAACAAAAAAAAAAAGAAAAGGCAACACTTCCCAAAGGCCAGGTGTATAATCATATTCTAATGTATTTCAATGCAGATTAATTTGGTTCAAAGTAGCCTAGTTAGGTAGATAAATAAAAAATAGTAGGTTTTTGTAGATGTTATGCATTTATATGCTATGTACTTACTGTAATATAAGTGCATTTGTTATGAGGTGTGTGTTATACAGTAAGTGTCATGAAATGATGAAAATGATACAGAACGTAAAAGAAAATCCAGTCCAGATAGTTATACTTATCAATGTTTCCATTCAAAGATGCAAGTTAAATTTAAGCGCATAACTGGAATATTGCATAAAAGGCATGCGAATAAAGCAGCGTTTCCATCCAAGTAGTCAAAGAAATTAACTGGCACCAAATATCAACAGTAGGAGAAGCTGCGTCAATCTTTTCCTTTTTTAATAAATGACTTGCACCTCAGAAGGCAGTATGTTGACGCGCATAGAACGCGTGATGGTGTTTGAAGGCCCACAGACACTCTCAATTCTGGAAGTCATTAACAATATAATAACACTAATACTGGCGTTTTAGAATGACTAAAACAACATTTCAGATGTTTTACAATGTGCTCAGCCTGCTGGTTTATCCATTCGCATACATTTTTACTATCATATGATCTCATATAACAAAATCACATGACCTTTTTTAATGCGCATACTGGAATTTGTTCGGTAATAGTGTTTCCATCGTAGTTTAAGCGCATCGTTTCTTATAGAATAAAAAGTTTATCTTAATCAGTTATTTTCATGTTTTTTATGTGCATTTTCAAAATGAATGTGCATCTTGGCGTATCCATCAACCGTGGTTTTATGCGCATATCCAAAATGTGCATAAAAATAGATGGATGGAAACGTAGCTAGTGTCCACATTGACTATCAGGACAGTTTTGTTGTCTAATGTAAAATCTATATCTAGAACCAAAACGTCAGGACTACTTTTCATACTGAATAAGTACAGTAATAGGGATGAGTTGATGTTTTTCCTGCGGTTCTTGTTGATGCAGTTTTCTCTCTGTGCTTCTTTATGCCTGTGAGATCAGCGAGACTATATCTGTGAGTTCTGTGCTCGGGCGTTTCGAACCAGCAGTAACCTGATCATCCACCGCAGAATACACACCGGAGAGAAACCGCTGCAGTATGAGTTTCACCACATATTCATTAGGCCATTTGTTTATACCAAAAATTGTGCAACTCTAAACAAATTATTTTTCACACATACTTAATATTTAACACAACTAGATTGCTCAAGGGTCTTTTACGACAAAGTTTTTGTATCTTTCCTTTTCAGGTGTGAAGTGTGTGGCTTTACCTGTCGACAGAAAGCCTCTCTGAATTGGCACATGCGGAAACACAATGCTGAGAGCACCTACCAGTACCCTTGTGAGATCTGCGGCCGTCGCTTTGAAAAGAGAGACAATGTTACGGCTCACCGTAACAAGAGTCACCCAGACTATAATACAGGCACTCTGGAAAGATCTCTTCCCCTTCCTCCCTCTGACCCACTCCTGCATCTCTCGAGGCACCGCGGATCTTCCCCTTCTGTTTCCAAGAATCAAACCACTGCAGAGTAAGAGTTATGACAACAGTTTGAACATTCTTGACCTCAAGCAAACTCTAATGTGGGACTGGTTGGTAAACAAAATCTCCATGTGGTGCCTTATCAATGTTGTTAGTTCTTATTTTGTTTTTCTATTTTAGATGTAAATAGATTTTTTTCAGAGGCTGTGAATGGACCGTCATCAGTATACACAGGTCAGTATTTGTCAAATTGAGTACATTTATATGGACACCAATAATCTGTTGGACAATACTCTGGTTAAGAATCTATCATGTAAACAGTGTTTTTTTGTATTACCTTAATCCAACTTAAGTCATAATCGAACTAAACAGTAATGGAATTAAGACATGTATGCCGATTTTAGTCACATTATTGAAGTGCAGTACAGACATGTAAACACTTTAATCAAACTATTACCGTCATGTAGGACTTTCGGCGCATTTTGCGACAGAATAGTTAATACAGACACGGCTGTTTGACACTATTCTCTGCACCTACCAAGTCAGTGAAGGATTACAGACACATGCATCGTGAATTGCAGAGTTTTTTCCCCCATACAGTATGCGATATCAAATTTCAATCAAACAAAACTCCTTCAGCAGTTTTTACTCTCATCCAAAACACCCAAAATTACATGAAACTCCAGGTGAAATGTGGATAGCGCAGTAACACAATGACTTTAACGAATTATGTACTATAACATGTAAAACGGGATCGTGAAAGGAACATTCAATAAGCAACTCATGTAAACGCCTTAATCATATTGTCTTATTCAGATTAAGGCAAATCATTCAATTACTAATGTCCATGAAAACGTAGTCATTGACAGTTTGTCTTTAAATCATTTTTTATTAAAGATATCAGTGTCTAAATACTACTAAATGTGTCTTTAAGTAAATGTTAAGTAAGTTGAAATAATTTTATGCCTAATACACATTATTAGTTAGCATTTGTAAAATAACATTTTGTCACATATGAATGTTTAAATATAAATAAATATGCCATAAATGTTATCAAAACTTTGTATTTATGATGTTATGCTTGAAACCCCTTATTGATCTCTTTTAAAATGGCTTTAAGCATCCAAATGTTAGTAAGTGTATTAATCCTTTAACTGCCCCGAAAAGAAACAAAATGTTGGATTGCATTTCTTAACCTATAATGTCGCTAGTAAACACACTTATTGCATTTTTTTCAACACATCCCATAATTTTTTAAATATCAGCCTTTACCAAATGGTTAATATGTCGGTTTATGGTAAAAGTACCGGAATTAATACATATACTATGAAAAATCTGAAAATATGAAGTGTAAGACCGATTTATTTAAAAAAAATATCAATATTTTTTTGAAATAGGCCATAAAATATTTCAGATTCTTATTTAATATGTTTTCTTGTTTTGTTTTGTTTTTTACAATAAAACCAAAATCAAGTGGTGGAACAGCATTATGTTTGTATGATTATTGTGTAAACCAACAATTCTGTGTAGTGTAAACCATTATTTAAAACAGTCAAAATATGGTCAACCATTTGGTAGAGCAGGCAGTTAAAGGGTTGAATATTGGAAGTAAATTAATATATATGATTTTATGCTTTATACACATTATTAATGGACTGATATTTGATCAAATGTTTTTGCTTAAAACAATGTGCATTTAAAAATCTGACTAATTTTTGGCAAAAATGTTGACTAAACTTTCTCTTCATAATTAAAAGTATATGGCATATAAGGCTCAAGGTGACATAAATGTTCAATATATTGTATATCATTAAACAGTGCTCAGCATATATAAGTACACCCATCACAAATCGATATTTTAAATTCATATTTTTAATAGGAAGCTATACATATTATATTTGTGTATGTACATTAGAGTCGGTACTGAAGTCAAATCTGGAGCTTATCTGACAAAATAACTTAAGATAACGGTCCAAAAACTAGTACACCCAAATTTATGTTATAGAATAATATTAAATCAAAATTTAAAAAAGAGGAAAAATCAAGAGAAATAAAAAAATGTATTGACATTTTGTAGGTTGTAATATATATATATGTAATATATATATAATTTTGCTATATTTTGCTTGAATTTAATTGTACTATCTTTCAATTTCTAAATATGTTCAGTGACCACGTATTTTTTTAATAAATATATGTTTTGTTTAAATGCACCAAAATACATGCCTATTTTCACCGAGAAATGGATAAAAATGATAATTTTCAAAATGGGGTGTACTCCGTTATGCTAAGCACTGTATGCCTAAATATTAAAATAAACATTCTGGCTTTTTGGGGGTTTTGTTTCCCTAGAAAAATGCATAAAGTGCAGTTGTAGGTAAGTATTGGTTGTTGTACACTTTGCATTTGTCCTGAACACCGAACATTTAGGAAAACAATATATTTGCACACATTACAATAATCGAACTCGAGGGTTCCCGCCTTTTTAAACCTCCCCTTGATTGACAACCCCTTTATCCAATGACTCTTCCCCAAGCCAGGTGGGTGTTTCCTCTTGAAATCCAACCATGATTCTATTGGCCAGGAGAAGCGGCATTGGAAACCCAGTTGCCATGCCTACATATCTTTGCTCCGGTGACGTTTGAGTGAAGGGAAAAGTAAACCAATAGAAGCATAAATAGGCGGGGCTTTTCATACACTGTCAACTGTTCGTCCAAAGCTTGTTACTCTCCGTAACACATTGAACGCTGCGCGGTCGGAACAACTACTGGCGTTAACCGGCGCAGAAAATGAGCCACGCTGTTTTTACCGAAACTACAACCAGGTAACATACTTTTCCACGTTTTTACTCACAGAATGAAGTCGTTGGTTATGCTTGTGAAGCGTTTTCCCCGGGAATGCAACATAATAGGCGTCCAGCAGTAGGTTGGCTGACTGCATGTGTCACTGACAGTGAGGCTTTCCCCAGCGGAGCATCTCTGTTTCAGCGTGTCAGCACTGTGGAGCTAAAGCTTGAACATTTGCAGAAAGGTCAGTTTCAGTTTAGCATGTGTGGTGCTGTTCCCCATCAGTGCGTATGTTTCCTCTGTCTAGAACAAAGACATTTAGACTCTGTGTGCATTGTGGGAGGAAGTTGCTGTGACAGATCACTAGGCAATAGTGGTGGACGAAGCTGGAGAGGTTCTGTGCCTCATATGTAGAAATTAAAAGTTGTATATATTCATGTGCTTAATTTCTTTACTTGTAATAAACATACTTTTTATTTTGCGTCTTGCATTTAAGAACTGTACATGTACAGTGGTATGGCATGCCAGCTCACTAGCATCTACTGTTAAGTGATTTCTTGGTAACACCTCTAGTTTGTATCAATTCCCACTAGCACGTGTATTATTACCTGTTTATTATTATGATATTCGCTGTTTATTTATTTATAAAGTACATATTCTGCATGATTTTACTTTTATTTCTACCCAATACCCAAACATCACTACTACCGTAACAACTGTCAATAAGCAGCAAAATAGGAGTTTATTGAGGCAAAAGTCATGGTTAATGGTTTAATAATAGTGAGATTTGTGCCCTAAAATAAAGTGTGGCGATTTCTTTAATCTACAGGCTCAAGTGAACTAATCTGTGTCCTTCTAACTACATTTAGATTAGAATACTTCTGCATATCATTTTAAATGCTAGTAAATATCCCAGTGGTTATTAGTGTTTGTAGGTTATGTATTTGCCTTTCATTAAGTACAGTATTTATTCCAGTAGTGTAATAGTTATAGTAGCGTTGTCAGCTTTTCTATTAGTCACTCTCTGAGTTCTTATAGGAGAATATAACAGTTCTAGAAAACAAACAAACACATTTTTGCTTTTGAATCTATTTGTTAAGGTTGTTACTGGTACTTAATAATTTTAAAGGTATAGTTCACCCAAAACTGAAAATTCACTCTTACTTTACTTGTCACAAAACAGTTTGACTTACAGTACTTCTGTTGAACACAAAGTAATATTTTTTTGAAGAAATCTGGAATTTGGTATACATCGACTTCCATAGTATTTGTTTTTCCTACTATGGATGTCAGTGGTTACTGGTTTTCAGCTTATTTCAAAATATTTGTGTTCAGCAGAATAAAGAGATCTATTGAGGTAAATTTGGTTTTATATTCACACATTTGTTCAGTGACAACTTGTGACATGCTCCCTATATTGTTTACCATGGTACTTCGAGTATTCGGTCTGAAATCACATGTAAGTATGAGTTTAAAAGAACGTTTTATTTGACTGTGAACAATGTTGTACTTTGATCGTCATTGCTTGCTAAAATTGAAAATTGAATTACTGAAATTATTGAATACTGAAATTATATTATTGAGAAGAAAGTCTAAATGTGTGAATATAAAACCAACTTTACTTTTATAAGAGATCTAAGGTCTAAATGTATGAAACCACTACATTTTCTTTTTTGAGTGAACTATCCCTTAAACTAGTAGCTATGTTCATTGGGTACTAATGTTCGTTTTTCTCTTAATTACTAGTGTCAAGTTATATATTATTATTATTTTCATTTCTAAGATAATAATAAATAGTTAATGAATAGTTATTGTTAGGGCTGGGCGATTTGGCCTAAAATCTAAATATTGATTAGTTGAACATTTTAACTCGATTACGATTAATTAATGATTATTTAATTAGTTTATTTTGTTTTGCTAACAATTTTACAGTATATATGCATTTTTCTTGGGTACAAGCTGCTCTTTTTGCTTAGTTGTCTCAGTGTTTAAGCTGTCCATGCTCGACATGTTGGCGGAATAACGTAATGTAACATAACCAAGCGGGGTCACGTGAATTCACACGTGGTGGGGAAAGTAGTTGAAAAAATTGACCTGGAAAATTAAATTGATTATAAATTCTGAATGTCGATTTCAAATACTTTTTGGATTAATCCACCAGCCTTAGTTATTGTATGAACTAGAACCAATAATTCAGTGACATATGGGCTGTTTTTTTACTGTTTGGAATAGTATAGTTAGCTTGCTTGGCTAGAGGATAGTCAAAACTGGCCGTCATGGAATTATTGATTAATTGTCTAATTGTGGTTATTTAATGTAATTGCAATCATTTGACATAACCAAACAAGTCTATAGTAAACTCCACATTTTACCACACAAAATAGAGAAATCATATTATAAGATTATTGTTTATTACATTATAGTAATTATATTATTATATCACATTTAGCCACCCGCATATGGGAAATTATATGATTAAAGCAATACATATATTTTAGTAACAAAAGGTAAAATATCTTATTATTATACTGCAAGTGATTCCAAGTAACTATATGATTATGATACAAACATAGCATAGCAACATAGTATGACAATTAATCTTTAGCACAGAATTCATGACTATTCATGACAAGCTTGGTAGAAATAAACAATAAATACTAGCATGTAGGGCTGTGCGATATAGCAAAAATGCAATCTCGATTAATTCATTTCCATATTAAACAATAATGATATATATATTTCAGTATCAATTGTTAATGCTTCCAGATTTAAAATAGTATCCCAACAATGATTGAAGCCACTAAAATAAGAGGGTTCATGAAATAGCATAACCTGTTTTCGGTGACCATTCATTTTTGGTAACTGAAAATTTGATGGGTCTCTAATATCAACAAACTTCTAGATTCCCATTGTTGCACATTTCTGCTGTGTGATTGGCTCTTAAATCAATATAGAGTAAATAAGTCCAGAGCTTATCATTGTTATTGACATAAATTTTACCGTGATTCGATAAATATAGTATATAAAAATATATAATACAATATAACAACAAGAATAACTAAGCTACTAGTATATAATATGTTAATAATAAAATCCTATATTTACTTTAAAGCTTGACAATAAAACTATTAAGGGACTTTTTAGGAATTAAAAAAATATTTACTTTTAATAATACAATTTAGTTGGGCTACCATTTATATTTGTTCGAATTTTAACAAGAGCCTAATTACATCTCTGTTTAGACTATATCAAATGTCATGCCTCGAAAGACGCATCTTTTGTTTTGCAAATTGTGTGGATGGATAATCTAATGTCCCTGTCTTTCTTTGCTGAAGTGAA
Organism: Danio tinwini; assembly: GCA_903798205.1. Classification (NCBI taxonomy): domain Eukaryota; kingdom Metazoa; phylum Chordata; class Actinopteri; order Cypriniformes; family Danionidae; genus Danio; species Danio tinwini. The sequence continues at coordinate 16,443,359 of CAIGQZ010033059.1, forward strand.
TCTGGTGAAATAGTTCTAGAAGTGTCCAGCCGGCAGTTCAGATTCAGAAGTGTGGCAGGTTATTTCTAGAAGCACTTATTGCACTTATGTCACATCCTGAGCTCATGCCGTCTGCTTGTAGATTTGCCGAGAATGGCTGCTGGCTAGTATTTCATATTTCAACAAAGTCAAAAGAGTTTGCAAAGAGTTGTATTGTACTACACATATCCTGGGGCTCACTATGCAACTTGTGTTCTCTTGCGGTGTGTTTTGCATTTCCCACCCCATGATAAGGGTCTTGTGATGCTGATGCAGATTGTCCTTTGACTTTTTCATGACTCTTGTTCTCGTTTAATTATAATCATTTAGTCACGAAATCAAGCCTGTGTTTTTGGTTGGAGTCATTCATGTAAAGACATGAATAGGCATGGGACGATAACCCGTTTCAAGGTTTACCGTGGTTTACTGTGGTTTGGAAAAGTCAGGGTATTAAAACTGCAAAAATGTTTTGTTATACTGTTTCTAAGATATATGTAGAGGGTTTTTTTAAGGGTTTTTAATCTGTCTTTGTAGGGAATGAAGTTCTAATGAAGATACTAGAAGTCAATGGTTTAGTTTAGTTATGCAGCCTGACATGTTTAGTGTTCCAAAATATTCTAAATGTTTTGTAAAATGTAATACATTGTGTTAAATGGAGAAAAAGTTGTTTTTTTACTAAGACATTTAAAAAGAAATTATTTTATAGCAGTAAACACAATACCGTGAAAGCGTAATATTTTTAAGGATATCATACTGTCAGAAACTTGTACCGGCTATTGCCTAGACATGAATTGAATTTTGAATGTCATTTGTCACTGTACCATAATGCAAATCTCCTTGCTCGTCTTTTGCTTGTAAGTTTCTAACAGTTTAAAAAAATTTTTTTTCAAATCAGTATTTTTGCTTTATGGAAAATTTTATTTTTTATTTTAATTAACAAGGGTGACAGTGGCTTTGCACTGTCACCTCACAGCAAGAAGGTCACTGGTTCGAGTCCCAGCTGGGTCAGTTGGCATTTATTTCTGTGTGGAGTTTGCATGTTCTCCCCGTGTTCACGTGGGTTTCCTTTCCCTCACAGTCTAAAGACATATGCTATAGGTGAACTGGGTAAACAAAATTGGCCGTAGTTTATGTGTGTGAAAGAGTGTGTATGGGTGTTTCCCAGTTCTGGATTGCATCTGGAAGGGCATCCGCTGTGTAATTTAAAACATAAGTTGGCAGTTCATTCCGCTGTGGCGACCCCTGATGAAAATAGGGCTAAGCCAAAAAAAAAAAAAAATGAAATTTGGTTTAACAAAAATTTATTTTACCAAATTAAGAGTTCAGATGCAAAAACCTCTGAACGCCACCTGGGATTTTCTTCTACAATGAGCATTTTTCTCAGCCTCTTATGTTTCTGTTCAGTTATTTCATGTTAATAGTGATGAAAATGACCTGCCATCAAAAGTGAAATTACTGAATCAAGTTGAAGCCTGAGAAAAATGCTAATATAAAAAAAAATTCTAATGGCACTTAGAGGTTTTTGTATCTGAACTCTTCAAATACAGTTTAGAAACCCTCTGTACTTTGTAACTAATGCACTTTTTGGTCACATTTTATTTATACAATATAAAAACATGCTTTTATTTGAACTCGATTTGCATAGAAGCTTGTGAAAGGATGAATTTTTAGAAAAAGTAAAATGTGTTTGTGTTCTCATATAGTAAGATGACAGATGCATACAAGTCTGAGCATGTCTCGATTACGAAAGACTTCATATTAATCCACAACTGCAATTTGATTTGGTTTATAACACTATATTTGATTTATTGATCTAAAATTCTATTATTATGACTGGATTCCTAAATGTAGTCTTGTCCTAAATGGCACATATACACTATAAATGTACTTATGAACATAACCTTTAAGTGTATGAACATTTATAAGATTGTTTTATCGTTGTCTGAAAGCTCTGCACATCCAATACATAATTAAACCTGCAACAGTTGGCAAATGTCAAACATTTAAATCCACAATAGGGTATATTGCAGAAGGACTTTCAATTTTCAGTAACCCAGTTAAAGTGCTTCCGGTGAACTGTATGCCTTTACAAAATCACAGTGTTTAAGGTCTGTTTTCTTTAAAAAATCAATGATCTTCTGTGCCGTATTGATATACGGTATAAAGTAAGTCTCAGAGTGTACAAGAAGCACTGCATTAAAATCAATTTTTTCTCGGCATGTCTTTAAAATATGAACGCTTATTTTATTCTAGTGTTTTCAATAGAGTTTCTGCTCTAATGTGCCAATCCTGATGACTCATGCATGTAAACAGCTTTTCATCTGGTTTTACACTTGAATAACTTAATAAATGCTAGAGTCTATTAAACTGATTATATTTAAATTACATTACAACGTTGAAGCTGTAAAAAGAACCTTATCAAATTGAAAAAAAAGTCACATTAACTGTTCACAAAACACTAGCTGTGCAGCTTTTTTAGTTAAATGGAGTTTTTTTTTTTTTTGGAGTTTTCAGTGTAAGTAAACTACCAGCACTATAAGATTGGCATAGCAGATGTGCATGATTTTGGACTCACCTCTGGTTTTCTGCTTTACTGAAATCATAGAGCTAGAGAAATCTGGTTTTCTGGCTAGTATCTGGCTAGTCATACTTGTAAACACAGTTTCATATTTGGACCAAGACTAAAGACAGTTGCTGATTTGGTGCTGCATTTCCTCTGTGTGCTCAGAGATTTCATCCACCCTGAGCTCCAGTGCTGCATGGCTCGCCAAGCACAATGCATTGTTTTAACTTCTGTAGAGTAAGCTTTTCTCGCTCGGGTAAAATGTCATACTGAAATTGGATTTTGGAGTCTTTTTCAAATGTGTTGAACCTGTTTCACCTTATATAGAATACCTATTAGAGTTATTAGACTTATTAGACTCAGTAGGGGTAATTTTACTCAAAGGAAGAGCTTTAAAAATGCTGCACATCTCACTCCCAGCTTTCAGCTTCTTATACTGGAGGTCATGCCGAAGTTAACAGTAGATACTTTGACCCCACACTGGGTCAGTTGAATTGTAGCCAGCCTGGCACTTTTTAAGTTCCATTATCAGGCCTGAAAGAGCTGAGACACATGAAAGCCCATGCGGATTGAGATTAGAGGGATCATCTAGAAACACCCCCAACTCAGGGAGGGAGGACAGAAGGATGGAGACAGGGAGTAGAGGACTTTGCTTTAAAATTTGAATTGGCTTGATTATAATCAGGTACTTTTAAAATAGTACCAGTGACTGAATTGAAACTGTGTTGGATAACATTAAAGAATGGCTTTATTATTATGGAACAAAATAATAATAAAAATAATAAATATTTTTCCTCTGGGTGGTCATCAGAATGGGGAAGAAAGGTGAAGAGAGGTCAGAGGAGAATGGCCAGACTGGTTCTAGCTGATAGAAAGGCAACAGTAAAACTCGTTACAACCGAGTTATGCAGAAGAGCATCTTTGAACGCACAACTTATCACCCTTGAGTCGGATGGGCTACAGCAGCAGAAGACCACACTGTGTTCCACTCCTGTCAGCTAAAAACAGGAAACTGAGGCTACAATTCACACAGGCTCACCAAAATTGGACAATAGAAGATTGGAAAAACGTTGCCTGGTCTGATAAGTCTTGATTTCTGCTGCAACATTCAGGTGGTAGGGCCAGAATTTGGCATCAACAACATGGAAGCATGAATCTATCCTGCCTTGTATCAACTGTTCAGGCTGGTGGTGGTTTAATGGTGTGGATATTTTCTTGGCACACTTGCCATTAGTACCAATTGAGCATAGTGTCAATACCACAGTCTACCTGAGTATTGCTGCTGACCATGTCCATCCCTTTACGACCACAGTGTAGCCATCTTCTGATGGCTATTTCCAGCAGGAGAACGCGCCATGTCATAAAGCGCGATTCTTCTCAGACTGGTTTTTTGAACATAACAATGAGTTCACTGCATCCTATAGAGCACTTTTGGGATGTGGTGGAACAGGAGATTCGCATCATGGTTGTGCAGCTGACAAATTTGCAGCAACTGCGTGATGTTATGTCAATATGAACCAAAATCTCAGAGGAATATTTCCACTACCTTGTTAAATATATGCCACAAAGGCAAAAGGGGATCTAACCTGGCACTAGTAAGGTATATCTAATAAAATGGCCGGTGAGTATATATCATTAGGGTTGCGTTTAGGTATTACACCTGTGGCTACAGAGCATGTACATGTCAATATAGTGTCATTGTTGTGTTGCTGTACAACACTAATTACTGGTTTTGCACTCTGAGTCATTCCATTACTGTTCATTTATATAGGTACCAGTGCCTATATGGTTTCGTTACCCAACCCTAAACAACACACTTATAGAGCAGCTCATTTTTGCACCACAAGAACCTGTAGTTGTTGGGAATCAGGTCCAATCCTCATGTCAATTGTATTATCGTCAGCTGATGGTGGCCGTTAGCAGCAGCACTGAAAAGATTTGTAGTTCTGTGCCAGTGCTGCTGGCTCACCTAGATCCCTGCCAAGCGGGACAGCGCCTGTGGGCAAAGCTTGGCAGCCCATGGCAGATGGAGGATTTCTGTCTGTTGGGCTATCTAGAGGCACACACAAGCCTGGAGAAGGAAACATGGCTCTGAGCCTAGCCTGATTGTGGGTCATTGTGACATGATTTGGATGTGGGACATTTACAGAAGTATCATTTTATGCTAGCATGTTTATTATGACCAATTGTTTTCTCAAAAATGAAAATGTATTCATTTGGTTAGTCACTCTTATCCTCTGTGTGATCTTAGAGTTTGTGATGTAGTTTGTAATTCTTTATTTTCCCTGAAGACATTTGATCCCTAATTAATATCCAAGTTCTTTACTATCCCATTAATGCAGCCTGATTAGTAGTTGTTTAAATGAATCTTAACATTTCTTCTTATTGTTATTGGTTTAATATAATTTGACCTATTGTTGTATTTAAAGTACCATTTAATAAGGTAGTGGTAAAAATAAAATATAACATTTTAGCAGCAAATCAGCATGATTTCTAAAGGATGATGTGGCACTGAAATTGGAGTAATGAAGACTTAATGAAAGAAAAATATGTATGCTTTGCATATTTTTTGTAGTGTATAATATATTATATATGTGTGTGTGTATATATATATATATATATATATATATATATATTTATATGTGTGTATATATATTTTTTTATTATTATTTTTTAGAAGTATTTATTCCATATGTAATTGTCCATATTAACATACTTGTATACATTTAAATACATGCCATTAAATGCTGTAGACATATTTGAGTTTACTGAACAGGAGCAAAAAACTTCTATTGAAAGTATTCTTTAAAAATGCTAGGTTGTATTAACCTAACATTGGGACAAATTGGGACAAATTTAAATGTCACTTTTTTAACCCAACTGGGTTTGTTCATATTTGACCTATAATGTTGGGTTAATACAACCAAAAACAATTTTTGAGTTCAAGTAATCCTGTCACAAAAATCAATATATCGACTTATCGCACAACATATGGCCATGATCGCAATCATTTTTGGTGATGCAATATTGCCCATGCAAAAAAAAAAAAAAACATTATCAGCCACATTTTAGCTGATTGCTCAACATCTTTATCTCTATTGGAGGTGTCAGTTTGGTTAAAAAACCACTATAGTATTTACTATACATTACTATAGTATATTTTCATGCAAGATGTAACTTTTTTTCAGGTTTTTTTACCTTGCACTTTTTTGTTAAAGTTTTTCATTATTATTATTATTATTATTATTATTATTATTGTTATTTATTTTAGGAGGAAGTATGTGTATAAATATATTTATATATATATATATATATATATATAATGTATTTATTTATTTATTTACCTTTTTCAGTTACAGTTTTCAGTTTTTCATTTTATTTGATCAGTTTTAGTATAGTTTTTAATACAGTTCAGGTTGTCTTACAAATACTAAAATTAATATTGTTTTTATATTTTATTATTTATTTAAGTTAATATTTAATTTATATTAAATATATTTTTTAAGATTTTTGTTAGCCATAATAACATTAATATATTTAAAAACCCTTTTCAGAAGACATGAAATATGAGTTGTGTTTTCATTTGTTCTGTTGCCTTTATTTTTTGAGTCTGGCTTTGTTCAATAAATGACAATTAAATAAAGAGCCTAGGTTGTGTTGCTTTTATGACAATTATGCTCACCAGCTTTTTGTTTAACAAACACTCTTGTAGGATGAATAAGGCTTTTGTTTAAAAGTTGCTGCAAACAAGATTGGTAGGTCACTAGCTCTAAAAGTTTGACATTAGCTTGACTTGCAATTTTTATAAAACTAAATTATTGTTACATTTAAAGGCATAGAATACTGAGAAACAAGTAAAAGAGTCATTGAACTTATTTGAACTGTTGGTTGTTAATTTCAGTGTCAATTTTAGTTTTGTTAAAATTATCAGGTAAATACAGAGCTAGACTGCAAGCTGTGTGGCGTGATAATAAAAACGGGTTTACTGGAAATTTCTGTGCGATATAATTGAGATGCAGCTGTCCTCGAATTCAGGAGACCCTTACTCAAATTTGCTATCTAGGCCGTTTATGAGGCTCACGCTGACCCCAAAAAACAGAGAAAGCAACAGCAAGGATGACAGAAAATAGGACAGGGTTTTTTCTGTGTTGATAATACACTTCTGTTAAGGTCCTCTGGATTTGTATTTTCATTTAAATGTGCACAAACATGGTTTAATGATCTGAATTAATTAACACATTCACATTGTGTACAATAGTTGATTCTGCGTGAGCTTGCATGGCTATGCAGATGTACAGGCTGAAGGTGAGCTCTGGCCTGCTGTCATAGACTTTGCTGGAGCATTGCTAACAACAACAGCAGCATTCAGCACGACACAAAAGCTAGCAGAGACTGTGCTTTCATTATGCTGGGCTCTGACAGGCTGAATTCTGCTGGTGTGGAAGGATGTGTGGCTGTTGTCCACATGGTGCCATTCTCTTGTAATGTTAAGTGAGGTGATATTCAGTGTGGTCTTAATTGCTAATTACTTGTTTAGCAGATGATTTAAGACCCAAAGTGATGAACGCTTACTTGACAAAACGGGGTTTAAGGCTTGATCTTATTCTGGCTTTCTAAACCTTTGGGTTAATTATTCATTCCAGATCTTTAGTCAAGGCACATTTTCATCTGTAGAAGCTTTATTATACAGCAGTTAGTTCTGGTCTTTTAAATTGGATTGCTTGAGCCAATACCATTGGTACGGTTGACTGTTTGTTGTAGAGATTCCCGATGGTCTTTCAGTTTGTTCATTACTGTTGGAGATTTTCATTATTTTTGTCCTGATTATATTGACACAACAGTTAGGGGTGTATGTCGGGTGTCTTTATGGGTAAGTCAATGAGACATTCATTCAAAAGATACAGTATATTGAGACTGCGAGAAAGAAAGCGAGTTTTACATGCTGATTTGATTTTCTGTTTTTACAATTAAAGATGTGGAAATGATTATATTGTTCTAGTTAGCCTTGCTAATCCAGATGTCAGATTGTCAAATATTCAGAAGGTCTGAATGTTTGACAATATTCATTGCATCATTGCATCAATCTTCATTGCATCATTTCATTTTCACCTGCTCCTGGGGGGCCACTGTCCAGCTGTCTGCTGTATAGCTCCTACCCCTAATAAAAACCAGCAGAACAAGCTAGTTAATGTCTAATTTGATTCAAATAATTCATTCAAAATGGTGATGTATTCAGTATTTAAAACTGTAAAAGATTGCCTCATTTCAGGACTGCATACTTTTTGTGACAGAAATTGTTGGAGTAATATGATGTGTAATGTGATGTTGTTGATATCGATATACACTACTTGACAAAAGTCTTGTCTTTAGGAACAACAAATAATAACTTGACCTCTTGTTGATCATTTGGTGTTAAAAGTGGCGTATATGAAAGGCAAAGACCTCTAGATTAGGCTTATTTTACCAAATTAAAATATGATCATGCCTTGATTTTTAATTATTTAATTAGAACAGTAAGAGGTGACTTTGTTTAGAAAAAAGTCTTGTCACTTGACAGAAATAATGTATAGTATAGAATATAAAGTCATGGTGCAGTGGAAAAAGAATTAATATTGTGTATGACTCCCATGAGCTTGGAGGACTGCATCCATACATCTCTGCAATGACTCAACTTACTAATAAAGTCATCTGCAATGGCAAAGAAAGCGTTCTTGCAGGACTCCCAGAGTTCATCAAGATTCTTTGGATTTATCTTCAATGGCTCCTCCTTCATCTTACCCCAGAGATGCTCAATAATGTCTGGTGACTGGGCTGGCCAATCCTGGAACACCTTGACCTTCTTTGCTTTCAGGAACTTTGATGTGGAGGCTGATATATGAGAAAGAGTGCTATCCCGCTGAAGAATTTGCTTTCTCCTGTGGTTTGTAATGTAATGGGCAGCACAAATGTCTTGATATCTCAGACCTTTGATGTTGCCATCCGCTCTGCAGATCTCTCACATGCCCCCATACTGAATGTAACCCCAAACCATGATTTTTCCTTCCCCAAACTTGACTGATTTCTGTAAAAATCTTGGGTCTATGTGGTTTCCAATAGGTCCTCTGCAGTATTTGTGATGATTGAGATGCAGTTCAACAGATGATTCATCAGAAGAATCTACCTTTTGCCACTTTTCCAATAGATCAACTAGAAGTCAAGTTATTATTTGTTGCTTTTACAATTGAGATCGATGACAAGACTTTTGTAAGATTTATTTTGGAACAACAGCAATATTGTCCATATAGCTATTTAAATAACACAGTGCTTCCATGATATTATTTAATAACTTTGTTTGTGAATATCATAAACATTTGTGACATGTGGTACGACAACTTTATCTTTTGAACACATAACATTTTGTAAGATTTATCTTTTGTTAATGTGGAAACAACAGAAGGGACTTCTACAGAAGAAGCTCTAGAGTTTCCTTTAAAAAATCCCCCCAAACTTATTTGCAATAAAACCAAATTGAGTTCTGGGCATCTCGCTGAAGCTCTGATACAGACGATCTGACTTGGTGTAGGTGGGTGGGGGATTTGGCGCTGCGCTGCTTGCTGCAAAAACCCCTCTGACAGGAAATTTTCTTAGCTTATTTTTTTGCCAAAGCAGGTGAGGAAGGACACATAAACACACACACTGATTCACACTCACCCACACAATAATACGTATTAAAGGCTGAATTCAGCAGACAGTCATGGCACAGCTTCTTCCTTTAAAGGATTGTTCATCAGAGAGTCCAATTGCAGTAATGTCATTTCTCATAAATTTGTCTTACAGGCCACTGCTGGTTGGTTTCCTTCCTCAATATCTTTTCTAATAGAGCCTTGAAGTTGTAAGAAATATTTATTTCAAAGCGTGCCCTTTTCCTACTATAAGAGTGTCACTCTCCTCACACACATCTACAGCATTACCATGCTTGTAAAATGGCTCTTGGACTTTGACTTTTTGTAGAATTTAAAATGAACTTGAATTTTGCATATATACATTACAAGTGAAAGATCCGATCAGCAGAACTGAGCACTTATGAGTATTCATAAGCAAAGATGGCAAATTTATTCATTCATTTTCTTTTCGGCTTTGTCCCTTTATAAATCCAGGGTCGCCACAGCGGAATGAACCGCCAACTTATCCAGCACATGTTTTACGCAGCAGATGCCCTTCCAGCTGCAACCCATCTCTGGAAAACATCCATACACACTCATTCACACTTCTACACTACAGACAATTTAGCTTACTCAATTCTCCTGTACCGCATGTCTTTGGACTGTGGGGGAAACCGGAGCACCCAGACGAAACCCACGCAAACGCAGAGAGAACATGCAAACTTCACACAGAAACGCCAACTGACCCAGCCGAGGCTCGAACCTTCTTGCTGTGAAGCAACAGCACTACCTACTGCACCACTGAGTCGAAGATGGCAAATTGTAAAGGATCTTTATATTAAGAATATTGTGCCTGTTAAGCAAGTGCAAATAAGAACTGTAAAGCGAACTGTTTTTTTTTTCTGGTTAGGCATTGTTCACAGTGTCAGTCCAAATGCAATTTTTTTATTATTTTTGGTTGAATTCTGATCATATTTAGTGAGTAAAAAAAAAAATTGAAGCTACATGCCTATGTGGTTTGAAATTCAATTCATATTGCATTTCTGGAAACATTTCAGCCTGAGCACTCTAATCATGTTTTGTTGTCAACATCTCACTCACTCTCACTCACTTTCATTTGGCTTATTCCCTGTTTATCAGGGGTTGCCACAGCGGAATGAGGTGCGCGTCAACGTCGCCGACGGCCACAGCGAGGGGCTATGCGTCCACACGTAGGCTGCGCCGTAGCATACGCGTGCGCTTGACGCAGAAGTATAAATCTGCCCTACTCTGGCATATGTTTTACCAGCAGATGCCCTTCCTGCCACAACTTAGCACTGAGTGTACAAACCTCAGTGCTGGGAAACACACTACAGCCAATTTAATTTATCCAATTCATTTGGTGGAACCTGGAGCTGTCATAAAAGATCAGCACAATGCTGTAGAAAACATGGTGAATGTTTTTGCACAAGTTTTATGCTGAAATTTGAGCAAAAAAATGACAATATACAGTACTACAGATCTATAGCAACACAGATCGGTCTGGTTTCTCACCTCTTTGAGTGTCGGTGGAGACGCCAACATGGAATAAAGCTGCCCATGCCAGCTTTCTACATTTCTGCCCCTGTTTAAAAAAAACAGTGCAAACATGCTGTCATGTTGTAAAATAACATCTGTATTGTAAACCCTGCCAAATTGCTGGTATTTTTTGTGTAGACGTACAGTACCAATGCAGATATTTTATTAAAGGAAAAAAACACCATGGTACACACAACATAGATATGCAGTACACAGTGAGGGCAGTCTGGCATTTACATCAGATATCAATTAAAAACACAAATAATCAAATTTGGACTGACCTGAATGAACCTAGCCATAGGGCTTTTATGTAAAGATGGTTCTAGAGCAGGGGTCTTAATCTCCCAGCCCGCTGGCCCGCAACTGACATCAAAAATATAATTCGGCCCGCCAAACATATGTTTTTGAATCACTATTATTATTGTGCTCTCGTGTATAGCCACTTGTGGTTGCAGTACATTAAGCCCCCTATTGGACGTTTACAGTACTGCACTATATTATACCATATTTCAGTTTTACTTTCGTTTTTTCTGAGTGTGTGTTCGAGAGTAGCGCACATTCAGATTATTTCTGTGGCTGATTTAAACGTTGAAATAAATGTGCATGAGTGCTCTATTTTTTCTAAAACTCCCTTTTTCTAAATATTCAAGGGACATTTGATTATTATCAGTTTTATACCACCTGTATTTTGTTTAACAAACACTTTTTCATTGCTTTCATGTTATGCTGATGGTGTAACAAATATGCTAATTTTGCTTATATTCGATTCAAATGGTCTCATTTAATAGATTTTCCTCATATGCATATTGAATGCATATTCTATGAAAACTATGTACATTTTACTGCAAGTTAAATTGAACATTTTAAAGTAAATGTGAATATATACTTACTTGCCCCCTCTTTGTTGTAGTTTAACAAAAAAGAAAGATACTAAGAAGAACAATTGCCAGTAAAGTCAATTAAATTACCCAAACTGTTTCTGCTGTTCTTACGCTATCTGTTAAACTTTTGGTAGCGCAAAAATTGGTTGGGAGAGAATAATGATGTTTATTATTATCATTATTATGACTATTCAAATGTCAAAATGCTAATTTAACCAGCCACAGATATATTTCAGTGGTTGTGTGAAGCAAAAATAGTTTTCTCTTTCGTGCTGATTTGCATTATCACTGGTGACAGGTAATGCTTGAAATATAAACATCAGGTCTGTTGTCCTAAGATCATCACGTCACTTTTTTTTTGTTAAAATGACTCTCCTATAAATTGTCAGTGACTGAAATGGCCCCCTGCCAGTATTAGTTTGAGACCCCTGTTCTAGAGGCACATTTTTGCGAAATCTGCATTAATTTCCACTGCGTGAGCAGCAGATGGATCCTCCTGTGCTCGCTCTACAGTGACCACAGAATCAGCTCAAGGAGGCTTAAAGTCTTCAGTGGAAAATTCAGCTGCCAGTGTCACTGTATTTCAGTGCCAAACCCAAAGGGTAGATTTGCATGATCCTAAACGGCTGGAATGTAACTCTGATATATAATTTATTCAGGTAATATCAAATGCCTTAGGTTTGCCACATGAAGCGCATGTGTTAAATGAATATTGTAGTGATCTTAAAATGAATATCTTATGCATGTTGGATGCAGTCTAATTAAAGGGCATGAAAAGCAAACATCTAGAAATTCTTTCTAGTCCCAGTTGGATAGATTTCGTCTCCATCGCATTACGCCCTGATGTCTGTTTGGAGCACTCTGAACTGATGAAATAGGCTTATTTTTGGAATAATCATCTCTGCCAAGCTTATGTTGTCCGCAGGGGTGTAAGGTTGGCCGGGTCGAGTTAATTAAACGGGTGTGAGAGAAGAAGAGTGGGAGTAAGGCATAAGCAAGAGTATTTCCCTGTCCATGAGAGGTCGTGCTGTGCGCCGACTGATGGTCATCAATGGTGCCAGAAAAAAGCCCTGTGGTCAGCACTCCATGAGTTGAAGATCCTGCCAGCATCCCGCTCTCCAGAATCATAACAGGAATTACATCTCCAAGCGGCTCTCTGCTGAGCACACAAACACATTAACTCAAGGACAGCGCTCTAGTTCTGCCAATTTCCTCAATGCTAATAAATAGCAAAGGTGTTTGAAATTTTTGCTTTTAAAGGCAGAAAGGTCAGTCAGACTGGTATTTGTCTCAGTCATTTATCAGCAGAAATGTTCAGCAAAATTAGAGTGCAAAATGTGTAAGATAAAAAGTACCATTGATAAAAGTGGCACTTTAACATCAAAATAAGTAAACCAAAATATTAATAAGCAAAATATTAAGGTTAATAACAAATTATTGCTAAATATGATTACATTTTAAGGCGATTAAGGATATTAATAATTAGTAATACTACTGAAAAATAATTTTAATAAATACGGAATATGGTTTGTTTTGTTGTCATGCAGCAAAATATATAAAAAACTTGTATGTACAGGTTTTAAATAGATTTTTTAAACAAAACATAAAAATATAGTTGAAATAATGTTTTGTCATCGTTCAGTGTATTAGTTTTGTAAATAGAAAACAACATTTTCCAACACAGGCTCATTCTGAAAATATACCTCTATATACATTTATGGAGAGTGCCAAATACGTCCCAGGAGTTACTTTTTTTTTTTGCAGTTTTTGTTTGCACGGATCCACCAGAGGCTGCTGTGTACGCTTTTTAAGATCTCAATCTTCTCTCGCGAGTGCCATTTCACGTCTGCTGTTCTCACGTAAATCCACCAGAGGCCGCTGTTGACTGACTGAATGAATGACTGACTGACCGATCGACTGACCCACCCTCCTCCTTCCCTCCTCCGCCAACCCACTTGCCTAAACCCAACAGACAGTTTTAAAAAGCAATCCAGAAAAAGAAAAGCCTTCACCTGATTTTTACCATCGATTCAGATTTCACCACATTCTCACCCTGTTATTTACCTGTTTATTTATTTTTTGGCTTCTGCTTTTGTCCTACCTGCTTTGTGGAACCGTTCTGGACTTGAATCCTGTTCTTGTGGTCAACTCCTCTCTGCATCTCAAGTCTGCCGACGTACAGGGTGAGCAAACTCCTCAAACTGGTAACACAGGGAAAGCTGTCCATAAGGAGTTAAGCAATCAAGCTTGTAAGCTTGTAAGCGCGAAAAGGAATGGTATTGTACTGCCCCGTAGAATTCCTTTTAAAGACTTATTATGTAGCCATGCATTCCTCTGGCTACATAATTCATGATCTCCAGAATTGTATATAGGGCTACGTTTTCAGAATGAGCTTATGTTGATAATTTCTGAGCTGTACTTATAAAATATATTCTGAAATGTAAAATCTAGCGTAATAAAAAAGATCCAAAGAATTATTGATCATACAAAATTTGATTGTCTTATAAATATATATATATAATATATGTATATATTAGTGGGTAGCACGTTTGCCTCACAGCAAGAAGGTCACTGGTTTGAGCCTCGGCTGGGTCAGTTTGCAATTCTGTGTGGAGTTTGCATGTTCTCCCCGTGTTTGCGTGGGTTTCCTCCGGGTCCTCTGGTTTCGCCCACAAGCCCGAAGACATGTGGTAAAGGTGAATTGAGTGTGCTAAAATTGACCGTAGTGTATGAGTGTGTGTGTAAATGAGTGTGTGTTTCTGTTTCACAGTGATGGATTGCGGCTGGAAGGGCATCCACTGCGTAAAATATATGCTGGATAAGTGGCGACCCCAAATTAATAAAGGGACTAAGCCGAAAAGAAACTGAATGAATGAATGAATA
>CAIGQZ010033059.1:16474220-16496242 GCA_903798205.1 Danio tinwini
TGTGTGTGTGTGTGTGTGTGTGTGTGTGTGTGTGTGTGTGTGTGTGTGTGTGATATAGTCCTAACTATGTGTTTATACTGTATGTGTTGTGTGTGTGTGTTCTGCTCTGACTGTTTCTCCAGTGCTGAATAAAAACACCTGTGTGAAATGACTAAGGTGACACATTTGGGTAATTACTGAAAATGCATGATTAATTATGTCTTGGTGAGGGAATTCACTATCGCAGTGATTAAGCACATTCTTTATTTAGCTCATACATCTTCATCTTTACCACTGTCTTCAATCTGCTTTGTCCTCAGATGGAGAACAGGGCGTTCAGATGTTTTCTCATAACAAAGACTTAATTTAACTGGCTAATTAGTTCATTTAGTGTCACTTTTACGGTTCAGTTTTAGTTTTGCAAGCTTAGATGTGGGTTTTAACAGTCTCACATTAAAAGTGTTCATGGAGCTTTGAAAGATTAAGATTTATTAGGTGTAGAAAATGGTTTAATGCAAGGTTGTTTTCTTGTATTTGCCTGCGAAAATAACTTTGGGCACTTCAGTGAATGTGAAATGTCAACTTATATTGTGCTATTAGAAAATAAATTGAATGTTAAGTGTAACACAGCTTATTTTATTCTGCAGTACATTAGCATATGTCCTGTGTAATATTTATCTTGAGCAAATATACATATATATATGTGTGTGTGTGTGTGTGTGTGTGTGTGTGTGTATATATATATATATATATAGACCGTATATCTGTCTTATTGTCCTGCTCCTCTGATTTAATCAAGACTTGTCCAGATAAAGGTAAATGAGAGGAGGATGATGTGCTTTAGGTCAGTCTTTCTCCCTTTCTCTCTCTCTCTCTCACCTGAGAGCTAAAGCCGTTATTCATCAGCGGTGACAGGACTGGGCCATGTCTTTCTCTCTCTCTTTGTGTGTGTTTCTAAAAATAATGCACAGTCAGCAGTAAAGTCCTTTAACACAACTGCATCTTTGCAGAGATTGCTGGGCAATATAGGCAAACAATCAAGTATGCAAAATATACATTTGTTAGAGTCCATAATTACAAAGTAGCTACTATATACTTGGCGCTTGTTCTCAGAGCCATAATGGACACTAGTGAAAAGGTTTTTTGAGGGCTTTCCATGAACTTGTGTTGTGTGTTTAGCGGGTCTCACATGATCGCCTCTTTGCCCTGGGCATCATGGCACTGGAACGCCCTGCAATCATCCAGTTACAAACTCCTCGAGACTTGACTCATTCATCAAACTCTGTATTAGTCTTTCTTACATGCTGGTAAAGTCATCATCTCTGCGTGTGTGTTTACAGCACGCGTAATTACAATCAAGTGAGACTGGTTAGTTCTGTAGGCTAACACAGGCTGGCTTTGTGTAGCAGTTGTTAGAAGACACTGCTGTTGGATGTTGAAGCTGAGACTGAGATATTCACTGACAAGACAATTTCAAGTTGAAATTACTTTTCCTGAATACATTCAAAAACATTTTTAGATGATATAAATCAGTCTACCAGAAACAGAAATTAGGTATGCCATAGGTTTATTACACACTCTCTGGTCATTTGGCATCATTTTGCAAATGTATATGAATAAGTTAGTGTATTCTACATTTAGCAGTTTAGGTTTCTATTCCCTTTGCATTTAAAGACATAATAAATTATTACAGCTCAGATCAATGTGTTGTGTCTAATGGGCTATATGCACAGCTAGTGTTTTTCAGCCAATGATGAAATTCCGGTGAAAGATTTATATGACTATTTTCAGTTTTATAAGGTTTCTTTTACAGCATCAATGTTGTAATATAATTTAAATATAATCCGTTAAATAGACGTAAGCATCCACTTGGTTGTTAAAGCGTAAAAACGGACGAAAGACCATTAAACGCAGCGTTTAGCAGCAGGCTGGCACAGAAATTCCATTTAAAATACTGGGATAAAATTAATTTCCATATTTTAAAGACATTGGCGTAGAAAAATATTATTAAATGCAGTCCTTCTTGTTTGGTCTTATACCCACTTTATATCGTATCAAAGCCAGAAAATGAAGATTGTTGTTTTTTAAAGAAGTCAGATCTTAAACACAGCGATTTTGTATGGGATGACAATTAACCAAAAGCCCTGGGGCTGGCTAACTGAAATTAAGGCCCAATCCCAATTCTACCCCTTAGCCCTTCCCCTTCCCCCTACCCCTCGTTTTGCGCATTCATATGAAGGGGTAGTGATGTCCCAATTCTCTTTAGCTTGAAGGCGTAGGGCTAAGGGGAAGGGTGTATACTCCCCTTCGAACAAAGATTTTTCAGGACTACACTCAAAACCAAGGGGTAAGGAAATTTCCCAGAATGCACCAGCTACAGCGGCAGTTTCACTGTACCCAGAAGTAAGGAGAGCCACAAATTAGTATTTTTTGTCATTATTATGAATTTTTACAACAAACAAACATATGTTTTAATATATTCATAAACTGTGATAAATAAAAAACGCTAAATTTCACAATCTACAATCCCTAATAATAACTCCTGTACAGCAGTCCCACAACATTCTGACACTCGATGACACTTGAACACCCTGCCAGAAAAGTCTAGTGGCTGAGAATGAGCTTTTTACAGTGTCTGCTATAATGTTAATGTTGTGTTTGGTGTGCTTACATGGATGAATATGACCACAGTGTAAATTCGCAGTATAGTTACGATCTTATTGACACATTAGATCGTTATGATAACATAATATATGCCTTCAGTGATTTCCTGAAGACAAATACAAAAAAACTAATTAAAAATAATTACAGCAGTCACGTTCGTCTGATCTCACATGAAGCAAGAGATCATGATGACGTGTGCAGGTGTTGTAGTGCTGTCCCAATTCTTAGGGGTACATTGTGAAGCCCTTCCCCTTCACACTCGTTTTTAAGGGCCAAGGGGAAGGAAAAGGGGAAGGGGTACAAAAATAGAATTGGAATTGGGCCTAAAAGTCCATGTGCTTATCCCCGATTGTTTAGTATTGTGGCAAGTCTGGTAATAAGATAATAGGCGGTTGTTTTCACAGAAACTATAATCTCTTATTTCAAAGAAAGGTTAAAGTGTTGTTGTTTTTTTTGTAAGCGCTAATCCAGCAAATGTTTTTTTAGAAACATTACTATGTTTATAGAATAACCATTTTTTGTTAGACATTTTTTATTGCAAACTGAAATTATCAAGATTAAATGTATATTCCAATTTCAAAGAATACTACAATTATGATCTTTAATCTTCTGTTAAAAAATATTGTTATTAATCAATAGCCATGATAATAATAATAAGAAGAATTATTATAATTATTATTATACATTACATGTTTTGTTTCTGTATGTCTTTTTCACAAAGTACCGTTGGCTTAAATTTTTTTATTACTTGACCAAGATTTCTGCTAAAAAATTTTAACCTGCTCACTGCCACTTTAGGCAATTATATTTCAGCACCCCGGGTTGCCTTGCTGCAAAACAGCGCATTTCATTTATTCATTCATTTATTCATTCATTTAGAATGGCTCTCAAAGCATGCGCCTGTGACCAAAATGCGACCTCCGGTGGACAGTAGCAGACTCCAAAATGAGACGCAGATTCAGAGTTTCACATTAAGTTATTAATTAGCAAATAACAGAAATATTACGAACGTAAACATTAGGTGAGCAGGTTACATTGTAACCCCATGTCCTAACAACACACTACATGTCGAGATTTGCAGTAATGAGCAATTTGGCTGTTTGCACGAGACATAACACAACAGAAATTTAAACACTGCCATTCAGAAGCACACAATATGCACTCACTCAGGGAATGGTAAAGTTTAAAATCTAATTACATATTAAACCTCATTAACATTATTAAATGTAGATGCTGAATCACGACATGTGTTGGAGTCTAAAGTTCAGTTTCAAACAGTTTATTTTGTTTTCAAGATCTGAGGTGAATTATCTGCTGCTGCTTTCAGTATATGGCAATACATGTCGTGTAAAATTGCATTCAAACTCACATTATTAGCATTTAACACTGAATAAAGCACATGAGGTATACCTGAGGTGATCACAGTTTATCCTGTTGTTCAGCTGCAAGAAATAGAAGCTTTCTAATGCATGCAGGGCTCGACAGTGCGAGCATTTCGCTCGCATTTGCGACTAAAAATAGACCTGTGCGAACAGGAAAATTTATTTATTTAGTCGCATTTCTTTTTTAATAAGCTTGATTGATGACAATTCACTCGGCCACGGTAAAACAACATGCTCTTCACGCTAACTATGCTGGAAATCTATTGTGACTGTAGCACATGCTGACACTATCAACAACAGCACATCTCTACTGGTTTATTTCATGCAGATTTCACGTCAAGCGGTCTTTACATTGTTTTGTATACATTGCTAAGCAATGAGTGGCACTGAATGGCGGCATGTCGCACAACGTGCGAGCCTCATAGAAAACGTCTAGAATTCGGCCATGCATGGCATATTGTGGCACATTCAGTGTGGGACCCAATTCAACACCAGCGCTTCCCACACAAAGGACTTTACCTGAGCGGCCCGGTTCTGTGTTCACGAGAAACTGAGAACACTCTGCCACAGACTCACGTGCTCTGCATGCAGACCCACTGAGATGCTGCTGTTCTGACTTGAAGACACGCGGAAAAGCCTTTTACTAAATACACTGACCCAGCTCATTATTTGGGATGACAAATTCATCTTCTTTTCCCTGGACATGTCCGAGATTCACTTTTGCTATTAACTTTAAGTGGCGCAGTAGGTAGTGCTGTCGCCTCACAGCAAGAAGGTCGCTGGTTCAAGCCTCGGCTGGTTCAGTTGGCGTTTTTGTGTGGAGTTTGCATGTTCTCCCTGCGTTTATTAACTTATAGGCATGCCCACAACTGAAGACTTGATTCAGATCAGTTTAGAGAGGCCTTCATTACAGCAATTTGATCCCAGTCCTGCTGTAGACCGCTAGCTAAACTCTGTACAGCTTAAATTCATTCATTTTCTTTTAGGCTTAGTCCCTTTATGATTAGGGGTCGCCACAGTGGAATGAACCGCCAACTTATCCAGCACATGTTTTACGCTGCAGATGCCCTTCCAGCCAGAACCTGGGAAACATTCATACATGCTCATTCACACACATGGACAATTTAGCTTACCCAATTCACCTGTACCGCATGTGTTTGGACTGTGGGGAAAACCGGAGCACCCAGAGGAAACCCTCGCCAACACGGGGAGAACATGCAAACTCCACACAGAAACGCCAACTGACCCAGCCAAGGCTTGAACTAGTGACCTTCATTCTGTGAGGCGAATGTCCTACCCACTGTGCCACCGCGTCGCCACAGCTTAAATAATGAATAATTATCAATTACTATTTAAGCGGTTATTAAGTAGAATAAAACCTATTGTACTTATTTTTTTTAAATGAATGAAACTGCTTTGCTTTTAAAGATCTCCTCGTGTGCAATTATTAAACACTAATTATTTTATATATTTTCGCTGCGCTCCTAAAATTCTTTAAGGTGCTCCTAAATTTTTCAACTTAGGAGCGTATGTGCTACTCCTGAAAAAAGTAAGCGTCAAGCCCTGACAGGTATATCAATTTGAGGTGTTGGTTAGAACAGAACAGAAACTCCTTTAAATATGGAAAATTTTCCTTCTATCGCGTGCCGTTGCTATAAAACATGATTTAAATCCGCCTTTATGCTTGATAGTCAGGCTCGCTCCTGTTGGTCCTCAATCTAGCAACCTGCGCTTGCCTTTGCTTTGATCCAGGAATGCAATACCTAGTTTAACCACTGGGTGTCAAACTTACATACTGCACCTTTAATCATACAGTAGTTCAACATTTACTAATGCATTATTGAAATCCAAATTCATGCTATTAGTTAATGCACATGAGAGTTAGCGTGAGCTAACAATGAACAACTGTATTTTCAGTAGCTAACGCTAACTAACATGAATAAATACTGTAATAAATGCATTCTTCGTTGTTTGTTCAGGATAGTAAACACATTAACTAACATGAACTAATACAACCTTATTGTAAAGTGTTACCAATGAAGATGACAAACCGATTGCTTTTCGTCATTCAGAGGAAAATGGCACCTCCATAAAACAGAGATCAAACTGTATTTTTAACATATTGGGATTGTTTTGACCAAGGATGAAGACCTGAGCCCCTCACTGACTGACACACACACACACACACACACACACCTGTCAACTTACACACTGAGCTGTCATGTGTCTTCTAATCTCTCACAGTTACTAGGGGAACCCTGTCGCTTCAGCAACTGTATCTTGCTAGAAGACACGTTAATAAAGCACACTGGAGATCCTGCTTAAACACCGGCAGCCTCGCTTAATGTCATCAGAGCCGTCAGTCAAACACAAAGCCTTCTCTGTCTGAGCTATCACGCTAGATAAAGTGACTGGCAGATACTGCTGTATACTTTGCAAATGAACTTCAGGGAAAAGCTCTGAAAGGACAGACATATTTTGGACGTTAGCAGATGGGCTGTCACTCTATTTGCTTTTAGCACCAAATTCTGACTGAAACGTTGGGTGGAAAATACCAGTTTCAGACTTGTTTACCATCACATGCATGTAAAAAAAGTGAGTGAAGAGAAAAAGAAGCAGAAGAGAGAGGCAGCTTAAAAAGTAGTGCTGTTGTACCTGTTCTGTGTGGGCAGAGCAGAGAGAATCATGGCCGATCAGCTTTCCAGAGGGGTCAGGTTTCAGCAAGAGCACTGGCCACACAACAAACATCAGCTGTTGTTTTTCTGTTCGTTTCAACATTGAGATGCTTACTTGCTGGCTTACTTAGCTTTTGGTTTGTAGCTTCACTTGTTTATATAGCAGCTCACTGTGAAAATGTACAGCATAAAGACTTGAAACTCAGCACCACAAGGATTCGTGGGTAATTTATGTCTAATTTGGATATGGATCAGCTACAGGGACTTTATAAAGCATGGGGGTGAACTACACATTTTCAGCAGCTTTTTCAATAAAGTGTTAAATCAGACCAACTGGCTTAGAGCCAAATCACAAAATAACAATATTGTATTCAAAGTAAGCTCATTGGTTAGTTTGGATTAGTGCACTATAAATTTGGCCAAAATCTATTCTAAAAACAGCTTGCATTTTTTTCCAGAGCAAAAATAATTACCATCAAACATTTATAGCATGGTACAGTATTCAGCAGACACTCTTAATTGTAGTTTAGGGTAACAATAAACCAGAAATTCTTGTTAGGAATATTTTAAACTATAACAATTTTATTAATCTGGTATTTAAAGACTCTATTAAAGGACCACTGTGCAGTAATTGCAGTACAAAGTAATTAATTGACCTTAAAAGTTTTTATACTATTCTGCTTCAAATCACAAGGTTTTTACTAGGCATGTTATGATAACCGGTTTGGAAATGCCAAGGTTTTAAAACCGCAAAAATAATCTGTTATACCGTTTTAAGATATATATGTACGATTTTTTAAGGACCCTCCACATCAAAAGCAACTGTTAAGCCCAAGATTCAGGAAACATTTGAAAAATAAATGGCTTAAACACCAACAAACAAGCATGCTGGACCTAAACAGTGCAGTGGCTTACTTTATATCCAAAGAAAAGAAATATCTCCAAAGATACCTTTTCAAGTTGTAGAGAAATCTGTGTTTTTGAAATAAATAAAGACAGCAGAAGTCAATGATTTATTTAAATTATTTAGCCTGACATGTTTACTGTTGCAAAATATTATAAACGTTTTTTAAAATAAAATATATTGTGTTAAATGGGGAAAAAGTATATATTTTTTACCTAGACATTTAAAAAGAACATATATTGTGCCGTAAAGCCGAATCTTATACCGGCCTATGCCTAGTTTTTACCCATTTGTTGTGAATTATTTATAGTTTATAATTATTTATATAGTTTATTAATAAGAGTTGTCAGGCAGGCAACGGTGAAACAGGTAGCAAACTGGAGCATAAAGGTAATCCGAGATCGTAGTCAAAAAACAGACCAATGGTCAGTACAGGCAGCAAAGAATCAATAACTAAAAAACAAGGCAAGGATAAAAACACAAGACTAGAAAGGATAAATGCTTTGTGATGCTACAGGATAACAAGGCTCCGCAAAGTTAAAATGTGAAAGTTAAAGTCAAAGTTAAGTGTGAAAGTGTGGTGTATGTAAAGTCCAGGTAATCAATGAAGATGATTTTCAGCTGTGGCAGGAACTGTCAGCTGTGGCAGGAGTGATTGCAGCAATGACTTTGGGACTTGTAGTTCACTTCAGTGGCAGAATTGTAGTTCTTCAGCGATCTGCAACTGCTGGATCGCTGGTGATAACAATTTTCAATACATAAAGGTCAGAATAAATATATTGTTTAATTTTTACATAAATATACTTTGTATTTTATGCTGAATGATGACAGAGGATTATTTCAGCCATATTTAGAATTTTAGTTTCACAAAAGGTATTTGTAACCTTAAAGTATACATTTTATTGGCATTTATAGCATGCTTTCTGTGTGTTATTAAAAAGCTAAGCAGACATCAAAATGGGATGGATTTTTTTTCCTTTAATCGTTTGGTCATACTTTACAATATGGTTTTATTAGTTCATATTAGTTCATGTATTTCCTAATATTGAACAATAATTGTACAGCATTATTAACAATAGTTCAACTTTTACTAATGCATTATTAAAATCCAAATTCATGCCTGTAAAATTAGTTAATACACTGTGAGTTAGCATGAACTAACAATGAGCAATTTTATTACCATTAACTTCTGTTAGCAAAGATAAATCAATACTGTAATAAATGTATTGTTTATTGTTTGTTCATGTTAGTAAATACATTAACTAACAGACTAATTAACTAACACTAACTAACCAACCTTACTTTATTGTAAAGAGTTACCTATCATTTTAATAGGAAGTCAGGGTGATAAAAAAAAATGTAATTTAAATGATAATGTGCAATGGGATGCAAGAATCGATTTTATTGTATTGATTGATTTTTATCTTATATAGCGTGTCTGTGTCATAGTGAATGTTAACCGACATCATGTCCCAGCAGAAAGACTAACGTTCAAGTTTCAGTCCTGGAGGAAAGGTTGAGGAACTCAATCCTCCTTCCCTTTAGGAAATGTCTTTTGTTTGCATTCTTGTTTTCAGTAGTATCACAAAATGGTCTCATACATGCTACTGTATATTCCAAATTGTCTGGGAGTATACTGTACGTTTGCATTATGTGAAAAAGTTACTGTAGATTCATAACGACTGAATTTCTGTCGTTGGGTAAACTGTCCTATTAAAAGTGCACTAAAATTTTGCAAATAAACATCAGCAATACTTGTACTAGACATCAACAGTAATAAATATAATTAATAGAATAAATAGGAAAAAGCTTTGTTGTGTTGTATGCTTTGTGAATACTGGGAATTTTGTCAAGTCCTTCATTTACCTGAGAAGTTTTTTCAGTGGTGTGGAGGTATTTATGGCCATGCACTACCCTGGTTCTGTCATCTTTCTCTCTCTCTCTCTCTCTCTTTCTCTCTCTCTCTCTCTCTCTCTCTCTCTCTCTCTCTCTCTCTCTCTCTCTCTCTCTCTCTCTCTCTCTCTCTCTCTCTCTCTCTCTCTCTCTCTCTCTCTCTCTCTCTCTCTCTCTCTCTGTCTGTCTCTCTCTCTCTCTCCTTTGTTGACATTTTTCTGTTTGCTAAAAGAAAGGGGTTATTTTTAGTCTTGCTAACTTGGACTGCAGGATGTGTTACTTTGTTCCAAAGGTTATTATCTGGGGATCTCCCTACTGGGTCTTGGCCTTTGAGGGAAGTCTGGCAGAAGTGTTGTGCTGTTGCTCACGTGGCGTTTCTCACACACACTGCTGCGCGTTTATTTATTGTAGCTTTTTTTCACTGCATTGCACTGTGCTAAATCTTGAAGTATGCATGTTTGCACCTCAATCAGTTTCATCAAACCTCTTCACCAAATCACTCTTGCTAATTCCCAGTATCTGGGAAATTTTATTAAAATATGTATCTCAGAATATTTCTTCAAACTTCAGTCTTTCTGTAAATGACTGATGTTGCGTTTGGTAGACAATAGACAAAAAACATTTGTCTTGTGTTCTGTCTTTGATTAGATTTGATTTCTCACTATTATTCCTGCATTGAATTTACAAAAACAAATACAGAATAACTGGTGCATTTTTTTTTGTTGAAATATGGTTACTTTTGGACCCAAACAGATATTTATATTTTCTCCTGGTTAATTCTAGTTCTCCCAGACATCTTTTTGTGATTTGAAGATGAAAAGTTTTGTCAAAGTTTGTTTAGAAATGCTGACATTCTGTACTGCAGGAGCTGTCTGCAGTTCAAAT
Source organism: Danio tinwini (assembly GCA_903798205.1). Lineage (NCBI taxonomy): Eukaryota > Metazoa > Chordata > Actinopteri > Cypriniformes > Danionidae > Danio > Danio tinwini. The sequence goes on from CAIGQZ010033059.1 coordinate 16,484,603, forward strand.
GTCTGCTTTAAAGAAACAGCTGGAAAGGTTTGATCCAATATTTAACTCATAATAGCCTATTTATAAATGCATTCGATTTCACACTATCTACAAAGCTCTTTAACCGCGGTGAAATTTTACATTTCCCTATAAAGCTATACTGCTAGTAGGTGGTCTGAAAATGATTGCCTTACTGATTAGGTCTTTGAATGATTCAGGTATTCAATTCATTCAAAATTGGTCATTTATTTGGTCACAAAGCAAGTCTTTGAATCATTCATTTGATTGATTCATTTAAAAATGTGTATTCGTTCAGTTTCGTTCCGCTATGTTTTATAAAACTTGCAGGATAAACAAAAATTTGCCAGCCCGATCTCACGAGCATACATAACTATTTACATATTGTCAGAAAAATGGCAAATTTGTACAAGTTCATATGACCTTGTTTGTTTGAAATTGTACAATTATTAAAAGGAGGGGCGTGACCCAAAACCCCACCCCTTACCCTACCTATCATTAGGGGATGAGCAAATCATCTTAAAATGATTTAAAATGATTTTAAGAATAATCTATCTTGCAATAGATTATTGAACTTCTACACCACCCGTCTTTAGAAAAAATATGATATGTTGTAAGAGGCTGTACTGATATATTTTTTCTCTCTTGGCAACCTGTTTTAGATAACATATCCTTCAGTTATTTTAGAAGAGTAGAACCTTTCTTTGTTATTCTTTAAAGTTATTTTATTTTTCCTTATTTATAAATAATTTTAAATATCTAAGAGTAAAATATTTTTTACTTAATATTATTAATTATTTGTATTTTGTTTTAATATTATTCATATATTTTATAGAACTTAAATGTGTATGTGTTAGACAGGTTTTGTTTGTTTGTTGTGTAAAGCTATTTGTACTACATGTTTCATATCTGCAGTTGAAGTCAGAATTATTAGCCAGAATAATAAAATATTATTTACTGTCATCATGGCAAAGATAAAATAAATCAGTTATTAAGTTTTTAAAATATTATGTTTAGAAATGTGTTGAAAAAAATCTTCTCTTCGTTAAACAAAGATTGGGGGAAAAAACAAACGGGGCTAATAATTCAGGGGGGCTAATAATTCTGACTTTAAATGTACATATACAGTTGAAGTCAGAATTATTAGCCCCCCTTTGAATTGTTTTTTCTTTTTTAAATATTTCCCAAATAATGTTTAACAGAGCAAGGAAATTTTCACAGTGTGTCTGGTACTATGTCTATTTTTAATTCTGGAGAAAGTCTTATTTGTTTCATTTCGACTAGAATAAAAGCAGTTTTAATTTTTTTTAAAAAACATTTTAAGGTCAAAATTATTAACCCCTTTAAGCTATATATTTTTTCAATAGTCTACAGAACAAACCATCGTTAAACAATAACTTGCTTAATTACCTTATCCTGCCTAGTTAACCTAATTTACCTAGTTAAGCCTTTAAATGTCACTTTAAGCTGTATAGAAGTGTCTTAAAAAATATCTTGGTAATTATTATCTTCACTCCGTTAAACAGTAATGGCGGGGGGGGAACAGGGTGGCTAATAATTCTGACTTTAACATAACATGTTCAATAAAAACACTTTTGAGAATTTATTTTATATATATATATATATATATATAATGAAATGTACAAATTAATATGGGTAAGCATTGGATTTCACACATTTTTTGCCCTGCATCGATCTTGGGGAAGATTTTTATTAATATGGTGGTCCTCATTAATTTTAGATCCTATCAAAGGCTGACTATATGAAAGTGAAATGGTTGAACACAGGTATTTTGTCCCACCACCAAATAGCCGAACGTTCCAAGTTCCTCATGCTATTTTTATTTTAACACTTAGTATTTGTATGTGACGATGATTCATTTTTTTCACACACTACATGAATGTACCTTATGTTGTTTGTGTCTGCTCACAGGGGGAGAAGAATGCAGGTTTTGACGTTCTTTACCACAACATGAAGCATGGACAGATCGCCACCAAAGAGCTGGCTGAGTTTGTGCGCGAGAGGTGAGGCGTTGTTTTGGGAGGAGTTGTCATGGTGACGGGGAGGAGGGGTGATAAGTGGTGCTGACAGGAATGTGACGTTTACTCCTCACTTTTTTTAACTCTGCTGTAGTTTTTGGATTTAAAATAATAATAATTTATTACACACAGCAGTCAACAGTTGAAACGGATCAAAACATTTTATCAAATATGTGCTAAAACTATTAAACAGCATCCATTCTTGTCTAAGGACAATTTAGTTCGATTTACTTTAGATGCTGTTACTGTATATGCATAGTTACACTGTTACATTATGTTCCTCTTTGATCTTTTGTATTTAATGATACATGATCTTGTCTTATAAAATATAATTATTAGAAATACTTAAACTACACTGCTTATTCATTCATTCATTTATTCATTTTCCTTCATCTTAGTCCCTTTAGTCCCTTTAGGGGACCTCAATCAGGGATTGCCACAGCGAAATGAACCGCCAACTTATCCAGCTTATGTTTTACTCATCGGATGCCCTTCCAGCTGCTACCCAGTACTGGGAAACATCCATACACTCTCATTCACACTCATACACTATAGACAATTTAGTTTATTCAATTCACCTGTAGCACATGTCTTTGGACTGTGGGAGAAACTGGAGCACATGGAGAAAACCCACGCCAACACGAGGATAATATGCAAACTCCACACAGAAATGTCAACTGACCCAGCCGAGGCTCGAACCAGCGACCTTCTTTCTGTGAGGTGACAGTGCTAACCACTGAGCCACCGTGTTGCCCCCACTGCTTATTCACGACAGCTTATTAAAATAAAGGTTAATGAATGGTTATACATTTGTTCTATATTTGAATTTAGAATATTTAATAAAACAGAATTTGAAACTTATTTCACATTTTTTTAAGTTACATAAAAATGGTTAAAATTAAAATACAAAAATATATAATAATTTAATCATAATACAATTCTTTGTGATGTTACATTATGATATTGTGTTGTTTTGTCTTATCTGATCATACAAACATTTGATTTAAATTATCGGTATATGACTGCTATTGTCATGTTTTTTAAGATATGCAGTGCATCCGGAAAGTATTCATAGCGCTTCACTTTTTCCACATGTTTTTATGTTACAGCCTTATTTCAAAATGGATTACATTCATTTATTTCCTCAATATTCTACACACAATACCACATAATGACAATGTGAAAAAACAATTTTTTTTAAATTGTTGCAAATTTATTCAAAATAAAACACCCTGAAAAATCACATGTACATAAGTATTCACAGCCTTTGCTCAATACTTTGTTGATGCACCTTTGGCAGCAATTATAGTCTCAAGTTTTTTTGAATATGATGCCACAAGCTTGGCACACCTGTCTTTGGGAATTTTTGCCCATTCCTCTTTGCAGTACCTCTCAAGCTCTATCAGGTTGGATGGGAAGCGACATTGTATACAGCCATTTTCAGATTTCTCCAGAGATGTTCAATAGGATTTAGGTCTGGGCTCTGGCTGGGCCACTCAAGGACACTCACAGAGTTGTTGTGAAGCCACTCCATTGATATTTTGGTGTGCTTTGGGTCATTGTCCTGCTGGAAGATGAACTGTCGCCCCAGTCTGAGGTCAAGAGCACTCTGAAGCAGGTTTTCATTCAGGATGTCTCTGTACATTGCTGCATTCATCTTTTCCTCTATCCTGACTAGTATTCCTGTTCCTGCTGCTGAAAAACATCCCCACAGCATGATGCTGCCACCACCATGCTTCACTGTAGGGATGGTATTAGCCTGGTGATGAGTGGTGCCTGGTTTTCTCCAAACGTAAAGTCTGGCATTCACTCCAAAGAGTTCAATTTTAGTCTCATCAGACCAGAGAATTTTGTTTCAGATGCCTTTTGACAAATTTCAGGCTGGCTGCTATGTACCTTTTACTAAAGAGTGGCTTCCATCTGGCCTGATTGGTGGGTTGCTGCACAGATGGTTGTCCTTCTGTAAGGTTCTCCTTTCTCCACAGAGAACTGCTGCAGCTCAGACAGAGTGACCATCGGGTTATTGATCACATCCCTGACCAAGGCCCTTCTCCCCAATCACTCAGCTTAGATGGCCGGCTAGCTCTAAGAAGAGTCCTGGTGGTTCCAAACATCTTCCACTTAAGATGATGGAGGCCACTGTGCCCATTGGAACTTTCAGAGCAGCAGAAATGTTTCTGTAACCTTCCCCAGCCTTGTGCTTCGTGACAATCCTTTCTCGGAGGTCTACAGACAATTCCTTTGTCTTCATGCTTAGTTTCTGATTTGACATGCAGTGTTAACCCTGGGACCTTATATAAACAAGTGTATGTCTCAAATCATGTCCAATCAACTGAATTTACCACAGGTGAACTCCTATTAAGCTGCTGAAACACAGTGTCAAAACACACTAACCTGACAGGAGCAGAGCAGTCAAAAAGTACTCGTTGTACTTTCAGCAGTCATCCTGTACATGCAGAGGATAAAACCCTTTTACTTACAGCACATGTGGGATGTGTGAACATTCCTTTCGTTCTGCAGAAGACACTGGAGTTAATTGCAATAATTCAAATGAAAACTCCATACCAACTCTCTCATTTTGCTAGAATAGAGACTATTTACAGCTTCGCCAAGCCTCCTGCCAACATCCATAGTCTCTTCTATCTGTTATAATGGAGCTGGATGCAGGCAGCCTCCGTCATGGACTGGATAATTAAATTGTATTTCTTTTTTCCTGTGTTAGAAATGTGTCTAGGAAAACCCTGGAGGAGAGTGCTGAGAAATTGTCAGAGACAAATGCGTCTCTGATAAAAGCAGAGCTTGTGCAATAAATTACATAAATCAGTTTTCAAAGGCCATTTCGTATCCACTCAGGACACTGTGCCTCAAAGTGGCTGCTTTCCATAAAAAATATGACTTGCCTTTCCATTGTGTCGTCACAACAGAAAGCAGATTCAGATTCACTTCTCAATCCAATAAGATGTTTTACTAGAGATAAGGCCAACAATACAGTACAGTTCAGTACTGGAAGAAAATGACAACATCCTTTTTCCCATCAGCAGAAACTCTGAAATCAGATCAACAAAAGCTTGGTCGCTGTTAATAACTGGTGGCTTGCACAAATGATTGCTTATATATTATGTTTGACTACATTTAGGTATAGACTGTGGATATTATGGTAAAAATAGTTTGTTAAATTTTTGCTCTATCATACATTTTTTGTCCTCAAATACACTGTCTACCATTGAAAACAAAACTTAGCAGCTAGAACTGAAGAACTGTTTATGAACCTGGAGCATTAATATTGGTTCTCAATCAGTTTTGTGCAAAACTGAGAGTTTTTGCTTTTATGTAAGCAAACAATTTATCTGCTAACACTCTTGTGCACTTGTGTTTGTTTTAGGGCAGCCGTTGAGGAGACCTACTCAAAGTCCATGAGCAAACTGGCCAAGATGGCCAGCAATGGAAGCCCTCTGGGGTAAGTAACATCTTTTCAGTTATTATGATCACTGTTCCATCCCATCTGTTTAAATCTCACAATTCTGACCTTATATCCTACAATTCTGTATGATTCTGCTTTTCAAAAATCAACATTTATTCACTATTCAACAGAACTTATTTGGAATTAATTTATGAAAAATATGACATTTTACTCAAGCAAATGGCCATGTAGAGTGGATGTAGATTTTAAGCTATTATGGTTGACAATTGCCATCTAATTGCATGTCATCTGGAGAGGAACAATTCAATTTAAGTATGCAATATCTCATTTTTCTTTTATCAAACTTAGTGAATTTTCCAGTGTTTTGAGTCCTATTGAGTAATTTTTGACTTGATTGGCTATTTCAAGAGACATGGGATTCTCAACCAATTTAAAACATTGAATTTTATTGGGACCGATAGCTTTGTGGTTTTAGTGTGTCAACACACAGCATTACATGGCCCGCGGCGACCCGAGTTCGATTCTTGGCTATGGCTGCTTTGCCAATTACAGTATGCATGATCATGAAAGATAATGCACACTGTTTTGCCTATTGTCTATATGTTGATACAAACACCAATTTTGCAAGAAAAGTTTCTTTTGAACACTTACGGTGTCTATCGGTAGGTTACATCTGCTAGTTTCAGATCGCCGACTGAACATTTTCCTGCATTGCATGCTGTGTGCAATCATGCATTCCCAATGGTATGAACCATTCTAGGGGTGATTAAATTTGTATTATAGTGTCTATTATTTTAATTACTTATATTATTATTTAAGATAAAGATCAGTGCAAACTATTTTCCACTGTTAATAGATTATTAACCCTCCCCCCTTCCCCCCTTTCCAATTTGCAACTTGGAAACAACATGTTTTCTTGAAAGGTTTGGCCTGCTGCCTTTTAGATGCTTAACAGCAGGGAGAGGATTGTGTGTGTGTGTTTATTTCTGTATGCATGAGTACGTGTGGTTGTGTTTAATTGGTTGAAAAGTCATGGCTATGGTTAGCTCTTTCCTCTGCTCTATTCTCCTTACTTCCTTTCTGCACACATAATATTAAGTAAAGCTCATGTTCAATGAAGATATTTGTAAATTTCCTACCATAAATGTATAAAAACTTTTGATTAGCAATATATAATGTGTAATACATTTTTATTAGTAATATACGTAAATAAGAACTTAATGTAAACATTTTAAAGGTGATTTTCTCAGTATTAGGATTTTTTTAACCCCCAGATAGATTCCAGATTGTCAAATGGTTGTATCTCTGCCAAATAATGTCTTATCCTAACTAAGTATACGCCAACGGAAAGCTTCTTTCTTTACCTATTAGATGGTCTTTAAAGAAACTTAATTTCAGAAACGGCAGCATGGTGGTGCAGTGGGTAGCACGATCGCCTCATAGCAAGAAGGTCGCTGGTTCGAGCCCCGGCTGGGTCAGTTGGCATTTCTGTGTGGAGTTTGCATGTTCTCCCCGTGTTCGCGTGTGTTTCCTTCGGGTCCTCTGGTTTCCCCCACAAGTCCAAAGACATGTGGTATAGGTGAATTGGGTAAGCTAAATTGTCCGTAGTGTATGTGTGTGAATTAGTGTGTGTGGATGTTTCCCAGTGATGGGTTGCGGCTGGAAGGGCATCCGCTGCGTAAAACATATGTTGGATAAGTTGACGGTTCATTCCACTGTGGCGACCCCAGATGAATAAAGGGACTAAGCTGAAGCAAATTTTCCTTTTAATTTTAATACTTTTAATTTTCCATGCAGTTTGTTCTTTCCAAAAAAACATTATTTTTAGACATACAAAAGTAAGGAAGCCTGTTGTGTTTCTAATTCTGCTGTGCTGTAAGAAATCTGAGCGGCTTGCGCACTTCCACACATCAGCATCTAACCTCCTGCTTCACTCCGCAGCACTTTCGCCCCCATGTGGGACGTGTTTCGCGTGTCCTCGGACAAACTGGCCCTCTGCCACCTGGAGCTCATGAGGAAAATGAATGATCTCATTCGTGACATCAACAAGTACAGTGATGAGCAGGTCAAAATTCACCGCAAGGTAAATCAAGGGCTTGTATGGATCTGTGTGTCAGGCTGCAACCTTGTGAGAAACTTAAAAGATTATTTCAGAAATGACATTGGGTTCTAACCTTCTTAAAAAAAAATTTGATTGTGTATTTAAATATTTTGTGTCTTATACAGACGAAAGAGGAAGTGATCGGTACCCTGGAGTCAGTGCAGTCTCTTCAGGTGCAGAACGGCCATCTGCAGAAGACCAGAGAAGGATACCACAGCAAATGTGTGGAGCTGGAGAGACTGCGCAAAGAGGGAGTGCCACAAAAAGAGCTGGAAAAGGTCTGCTGTTTGAGCACAAGTCCAACATTTTTCATTCTGTCTCCATTCGCAGATTTTGAGTTTATGTCATACAAATCTCAGAGTTCATTTCACATGACTCACAATAATGAGTTCAATGATGAAGTCAAAAAATGACATTCACCTTTCAGAATCTAGAAAATTATTTTACAAAACTAAACGTGATCATACTGAATGCATGTTATTTTATATTTTGTACTGACCCAAAAAAGATTCATTTATTCATTCATTTTCCTTCAGCTTAGTCCCTTTATTTATCCCGCAACCCAGTACTGGAAAACACCCATGAACTCTCACATTCACACACACTCATACACTACAGCCAATTTAGCTTATTCAATTCACCTCTACCACATGTCTTTGGACTGTGGGGGAAACCGGAGCACCTGGGGAAAACCCACACAAATACAGGGAGAACATGCAAACTTCACACAGAAATGCCAACTGACCCAGCCAGGACTCAAACCAGCGACCTTCATGCTATGAGGCGACAGTGCTAACCACTGAGCCACTGTGCCGCCTGACCTGAATAAGATTCATTCATTTATTTTATTTTCGGCTTAGTCCCTTTATCAATCAGGGGTTGCCACAGCTGAACCAACCACAAATTTATCCAGCACATGTTTTACGCAGCGGATGCCCTTCCAGCTGCAACCCATCACTGGGAAACACCCATACACTCTCATTCACACACATACACTACAGACAATTTAGCTTACCCAATTCACCTATAGCACTTGTCTTTGGACTGTGGGGGAAACCGGAGCTCCCAGAAGTAACCCATGCAAACACGGGGAGAACATGCAAACTCCACACAGAAGTGCCAACTGACCCAGCCTGGGCTCAACAGTGATAACCACTTAGCCACCTGATAAGATATTTTATATAAAGGATTTTTACATATAATCTACAAGAGAAAATAATACTTATAATATGTAAAAATAAATATAATAAATTGTAATAAATATAATAAATAATGCTATAATAATAATAGTTTTATAAATATGATCCCGTAAGAGGTTACATACACTTTTTAGTATTCTTAATACTGTGTTGTAACCTGTATGATCCACTGCTGTGTTTTTTATTCTATTATTGTTGATTATAAGTCTCTTGTTTGTCCTCAACTGCTGTTCTTCAGAAAGTCCTTCAGGTCCCACAAATTCTTTGTTTTTTCAGCAGTTTTGTACATTTAAACCCTTTCTAACAATAACTGTATGCATTTTGGGGCCCATCTTATCACACCAAAGACAACAGAGGGACTCATTTTGCAACTACTACAGAAGGTTCAAGAGAAACAATGAATTTACATTCAGGGTGGTGAAACGTTTAGAATTTGAAAATCAGGGTAAATGTATCTTGTTTTGACTACTGGGAAACATGTAAGTTTCTTTTGTAGCACCTAAAAGGCAGTACTAAAAGATGTTTAGGCAAAATAAGAAATATGTACAGGGATGATGCGGTAGCGCAGTGGGTAGCACAATCGCTTCACAGTCAAAAGATCGTAGTATATCTGTGTGAATGAGTGTGTGTGGATGTTTCCCAGTGATGGGTTGCAGCTGGAAGGGCATCCGCTGCGTAAAACATATGCTGGATAAGTTGGTGTTTCTTTCTGCTTTGGCGACCCCTGATTAATAAAGGGACTAAGCCGAAAAGAAAATGAATGAATGTAAGAAATATGTACACATCTTCATTCTGTTCAAATGTTTTGTATTGTCTGCTTTGTTAACTTCCCCAGTACCGAGTTGCATCCACTGCGTAAAACATATCCCCGAATAGTTAGCAGTTCACTCCGCTGTGGCGACCTGGTGACTAATCAATGATGCGAATGTGTTTAACAGGAAAAGAAGCGCTCTCGCTCAGCACAATATAAATTGCTTTAGTTATATCGTTTTAGTTGTTTAGGGATGCTGTGACATGCAGTTAAATATTTTCATATTTTGCAGAACAGATCAGCCACATTTGACACTCATAAATAATCATAAAAGTCTTCATGCTGCATTTATTAGGAGGTTTGCTGAAGGTGCAGCTGACGTGCAGCGAGGAGTTTGTGTCTTTAATATACTACGACAGTTTGCGTTCATTGAAAATTAAGAATGATTAATAAATCCATATAAAACAGTCACTTAAAAGTCACGTCTCATCTTCAGTTTTGGGCTTAGGTTCACTTTGCACTCACACCACAAGCATACCACGCCAAAGCCCAAGTAAACCTCGCTCTGGCACACCTCTTCCAACCGGGCCAGGGCCAAACAACTGAACTGCGCCTGAGCCTGATTCAGAGTGCTCACACTTCTCAAACAAACCGGGAAACACACTTGGGCAATGTTCAGATAGCATAGTGTGAGTGCGCCCTAAGATAATGTAGACTAAGCTGAAAGAAAAGGAAAGAATGAAGGATTTGTTAACATTTTAGCTTTCATTACAATATTTTCTTTTAATAAAAACTTAAGGCTCCAAAAGCTCTAAAATTTGCCCATTTTGTCTTCCACTGAATATAGAAAGTCATTTAACTTTCACATCATTGCAGCATTTTCATTTTAGCTGGAACTAATCCTTTAAGCTGTTTTCCTTCTTGCATCATCCTCATGTTTTTGTGAGAAAAAATAGAAATCCAAATTTCTAGCTTTCCTAAAATATGTTTATTTTTTTCTATCTCTTCTCTCAGGCTGAGCTAAAATGTAAGAAGGCGGCTGAGTCTTTTGCAGGGTCTATAGAGAAGTTTAACCGTGCCGGAGGAGACTTTGAACAGAAAATGAGTGAATCAGCACAGGTTGGTAATTTGACAGTTTTTCAGGCCTGCTGAGCACATTAGGGCAAACCACTGTCGCATGTGTGAAATATCGTTAAAGCAGATAATAACTTGGGTTTATCTGCAAGTTCTCATAATGTAGACCTTTTACAGTGTTTCAATGAGCTCTATAAAGCAATGTGAAGTTACCATGACTACGAGGGCTATTAAAACAGTCTATTTGACAAAATGATTACATGCCTGCAGTCTATTTCTGCCTGCTGTCGACCTGCACGTATGAATAATTTGAGAGCCGAGAATGAAAAAGTCAAAAAAATGTAAGAGTCCTGACTTTTCTCCGAGATCAGCATAGTATCCCTCAATTAGGGCATCATCAGTAATCTTTAAATTGTAGAGGTCGACCAGTGTTAAATGCTATGGCCAGTTCTGCTTAAACTGCAGCAAATGTTCAATTATGAGGTCCTGCTTTGCTGAGATCCCAAATATAGGTTGGCAATTTATTACAATACAATTAAATGCTTGTTTCTCCCATGTTTTGAAAAAATGTTCTGTTGTTTCTGCTTACTAATAGGATAATCTAAACATTTGCAAAATAATTCAATCTTGACTCTTAAAAGAAATGTGGATCTCATTTAAGATCAAAAACTGAAAAAAGAACTTCAGATCTTTTTTTTATAACTTAAAAAATGTCTGAGGGGGATGTTTAAATGTTTTATAATTATTTTATTAAAATAGACTTATGTTTTAGAACAGCTTGAAATAAACAATGTTTGTCTTCCGTTTTACAGCATTTGTATGGTAACCATGTCAATCAGTGTTCGAACTATACCGTGGCCTTTGGGGGAGCCCACTTTTTTTTTCTACAGCGAATGGGTTCACTTTGATATTGATATAGTCGCTTGCCACAATGTAGGCTATATAAGACACAGGATCCCTGTTCTTAAACAGAAATATATAAACAAAAAGATCAATAAACATAAAACAAATATTTAGATAATTGTAACTAATATTACAAAGTAATTCGGTTTACTTTC
>CAIGQZ010033059.1:16499031-16520384 GCA_903798205.1 Danio tinwini
TGTGTGTGTGTGTGTGTGTGTGTGTGTGTGTGTGTGTGTGTGTCTGTGTCTGTGTCTGTGTCTGTGTCTGTGTCTGTGTCTGTGTGTGTGTGTGTATGTGTGTTGAATAAGGTCAAGTAGGGTTTGAGGAGTATCTGTCCTCGCTGGCTTCTGAGAACAGTAAAAAGAGTCGTGCTAAAGCCTTCAGGATCCCGGGCTTGGGAAAGAGAGACAAGGAGCCAGATTCAACGTGAGTATTCCGTTTATATACTAAATTTACAACAGTGGCTGATCAGAACTCTTTCAGTTTTTCAGTGACTAGTTCTTGGTTATACTGTATAGTCTATGACTTTTTCATACTTTTTTGTTTTTTGTCTTCTAGGGATTCAGCTGTTGCCGATGCTCTTGTGAGTTCCCATAACACACACACACACACACATTTGTTTTGTGACTTAAGGGGACATTTAAAGAGTTAGTTCACCCAAAAATTAAAATCATGGTTTTAATTACTCACCCTCACGTGGTTACAAACCCCTGAGACCTTTGTCAATCTTTAGAACACATATTAATTTATTTAGGTGAAATATGCTCTAGGGTGAGAGCTCTCTCATCCTCCTTAGCCAGAATGGATCCTGGCTCATTCAAACTTCTGAAAGATACCAAAAGCATAATCAAAACATTCAGTGGTTGAAAATGATCAAGCTATGAGAATACTTTTGTGCACACATAAAACTAAAATATCAACTTTATTTAGCTGTTTCTTCTGCTCAGTGTCAGTATATTGCACACATTCTGCACTGATGTATGCTTATTTCACCTAAAATTATTCATTATTAAGTAATTAAAATCATAACTTTAATTTTTGGGTGAACTAACAGTGTAATGGATTTTAAACTGTGCAAACTGCTTGCTCTACAACCTACCCCAAGCCTACACTCACCCTATCCCTTAGCGCACAGGTGCCAAACTCAGTTCCTGGAAGGCCACAGCTCTGCACAGTTCAGCTTTAACCCTTATCAAACACACCTGATCAAATTAATTGAGTCCTTCTGGCTTACTTGAAACCTATAGGTTTCTGCAGATTTTTAGCCCATCATTGGGTCTATGTATTTACTTGTATAAATGTTTGTACATTTATTTTTATTCAGTTTTTCAAATTAATTTCACTATTATTATTGTGACATAATAATATTAATCATAAAATGTTCATTTTATATATTTACAATACAGTTTGTAAAGTAATATTGTCTGTATTTAGTAGATTATATTATATGAGAGACTTGCTTGCTATTATAAGAGAGAATTGCAAATGAGTGGATATAATTAGATTTGCATTGTAAACTTTAAATAAAAGTTAAAAAGGTATTATTTTTTATTTTATATATATATATTACGTTTTTAGTTATGATACTCCCAAAATCATTCCACATAAATCTGCAGATTTTTTACAAAATTCTCTGCAGAAATAGCAAAAAATATCCACAGATTCTGTCTGGCCCTACCAATAGGTAATTTTGTTGGAGCAGAGCTGGAACTAAACTACACTGTAAAAAAATGCAGGGTTCCACACAATTCATTCATGTTGTCCCAACACAAATTGATTATATTAATTTAACACTTTTAACAAATTTATGTGGATTGAACATAAAAAAATTAGGTTGTCCCAATGAAATCTCAAGAATTGTATTGTTTCAGCTCATTTTAATAAAGTACTTTGAACAAGTAAAAAAAAATTTTTTTTGAGTGTATGCAGAGCTGCGACCCTCCAGGAACTGGATTTGACACCTCTGCCTTAGAGGAAAGTTTGTGCATGATTTATTTTCTTTAAAAAAAACTGTATGATTTATAAGCCTTTTGACAAAATGGGGACCTCAATTGGGGACCTTCTCCTAGTAATAGCTAAGTCATACCAATGTAGTTATGCATATTTGTGTCTGTATATGTTACAAACACACACACAAATAGTTTTAACTATTAAGTTTTACACACAAATTAGGTGATTATTGAAATGTAATTAAATCCAAAGTCTTGGCTCACATTTACGTAAACAGTTTTGACATGGATACCACTAGCTCTAAGCATCACATATATTCTACACACTCTATCACACATATATTTTATGCATCTATTAAGATTTCACATTTTAAAAAATAAATCTACATGTAAACTCCAATATTTGCATAAATTCTATATACCGTGCATTAAAAAAGCATGTGCACAGAATTGAGTTAGACACATTTTTCATAATGATTTTGTGTAATTACCTTATACTATTGGACTTGTACATGTGCTCAATGATTGATTCTGAGGGTTTGTAATTTTAGCAAACTTCTAAGAATAAGTCTGTCATTAAAAATACATTAAGACCTAAAAATAATTTGTTAAAAATCAAGTAAACAACTCAAACACATACTGAATGCAGTTTCACTTGTGTTTTTGGAAAGCTGAAAACTCTTCAGTTTGTTTTTGTCTGTGTGTGTGGATGAGGAGTGACGTGCTTGGCAAGGTCTGGTTACTTCATTACTCTATATTTATCCTTGTCAATGCTCAGGGTGTTTAATGAATGTCTGATAGCCCACTGACTGCGAAAGATTCTTCATAAACACAAACACACACACACACACACAAGTGTTACGGGCTCTTATGTAAGACTGCTGTTTCTGTCAGACTGCCACTGACTCTCTTAAAGCATTGCCAGTGTTTTTTTATGAGGCATGGCAACAGCACTGGTGTGTTTATGAATAAATGACAAACCCCGTCCAAAGATTCCTCACTCTGTCAGCCGGTGTCCTGTGCCTTTAAATGTTGTTTCTGATTGTGAACTTGTGGTGTCTGTTTGTGTCTGTTGTGTAGAACTCACCCCTCGAAGTGGACGATGAGGGCTTTGTCATTCGTGCAGACGTCAAACAGAATGATATCCTTCAGAATGAGTCTTCGGGGTTGGATGTGTGTGTGTGTGTGTGTGTGTGTGTGTGTGTGTGTGTGTGTGTGTGTGTGTGTGTGTGTGTGTGAGAGAGAGAGACGCAATTAAATACACTACAAAGAAAATACAATTAACATCATAAAAGCAGAACATGCACAAAGCAATCATACATTTTTTATAGGTGACAAGTTTGAGACAGACACTTATTTCACAAACACTGTTCAAGTTTGCTTTTTAATTTTAGTGTTTTTTATAATATGCATGTGTGTGTTGAATAGTATTGTACCAATGTGTTGGCTGCCAATATTTATCAGCTGATATTGGATTAATTTAAAGGTGCAGCAGGTGATTTGCCAAAATGCTAACCATTTAGCATAATATCTTTGAAAACACAGTCCCTCCCCTGCTGTCCAAAGCCATGCCTCCTGATATCACGAATGCGCACCTTAAAGATGACAGTAGACAACCCACTAGATCAGGTCATTCTCCAGTTAGAAAAGTTTATAATAATACTACAATTCCGAATGAAAAGCTGTATTATATCTAGACCGTTTTCAGTTGTTTAGCAAGCAAAACTTGTCATAATGTGTAATATTTCATGCATGCAAGGATTGCTGGTCTCACTTTCTGATGCGCTTTGTCCTAAAGCGACTACTGTATGCTTAGCGGTTGGCCAGCGGGGTGCAGGAATTACACTTATTGCTAAGCCATACTTACATGCTATTTCAGACCGAATATTCAGAGTAGCATGTTACACTATATAGGGAGTGCGTCAAAAATGTAAAAAAACTTCGCCTCAGTAAAGCAAGCTGTGTGAAATAGCGCCTATTTACTTTTGTTTTGTTCTAAAACTAAATAAAAATCTGCATTATCTATGCTGTAAAATGTCCCTTATGAATTTGAAAATAGTCACATCAAGCTTTCGCCGGAAGATTTCAGTGGCTGAACAACACTTCTGAGTATATAGCCCATTCGTAAAACTTAAATCTACATCAGCTTTGCGTGACTAAAATAGTTTCAAAACATAGCATTACCTGTCTAAAAGAAATCCTTCAGCCATGGTGTCATGCTTCCTCCAGCATGCAAAAGTGACTCAGGATTTTAAAAAGTTTTGATTCAGCATTTGTTTCTACCGCTGTCTCTCTCTCTCTCATGTGCACATGTCATGCACGTACAAACGGTGGGTCTGCGTGAATGGCTGCACAGATGTACAAATCTAAATTTGCTGACAGACAGTTTGGGCTACTTATCAGAATCGTGAGAATTGTCAGCCCGACAAATTTTAATTGGATGAACATTTTTTTGTTTTATGCCTTATATATAAAATATAGAATATAAGAATACATATAAAAACATATAAAAAAAACATATAAACACATTTAGATAATTTACTTTAATCATTACTATTGTAATGTAAAGAGACTTTTAACCAGCACAACAAAAATGTTTCTGAAGACAATCACCTACTGCACCTTTAAAGATATTGGCATATACAGCAATAATATGAATAAGGCCAATATTGATGGTTTTCAGACCAAAATCAGTAAATGTTTGCGAAAAACAATATAATCTCTACAAAAAATTAGACCTGGGTCTAAAATGTACAAAAGGTTAGATGTGATTTGGGTACATGGCTGGTGTTTGCACCATGTTCAAGTGCTAACACAAAACCATTTGCTAATTTGGGCTAAAACACCTTGGATAATAAAAAAACCTGCACTTTAGTGAGTCAATACAAATAGCAACAGCACTGGCTTTATTTGTTACGTTTATTATATGTTCTATTTTATGTCAAATAAATGTAACATTTTTTAAAGAAATACTGAATAGCAAATATCACCTTTAATAATTGTCATATTGTCAAGTTTAAATTGTGCACCTCTTAAAATATTGCACAATTTAATGTTTAATTGATCCAATCTTTGTTTTGGAAAATTTATTTAGTACAAAAAAAAGTATTATTGTATAGAGCAGAGGTGGCCAAAGTAGGGCCTGCGGGCCAAAGTTGGCCCATGGTAACCTTTGGTTTGGCCCGTCATCCCATCTGAAAAGAGAGGGAAAATGATGGGGAGTTGGTTGGGGTTAATGCCTTTGACAGAGACGTCATTTTTAATTGAATGTAACCTTTTGTTTCTTTGTTTAATTGAGGAGCTACAAAAAAGCAACTAAAATTAAATGTTTGAATTTAAATGTTGTAAATGAATCAGACTTTTAAAATGTAAATACTGTCACTTGACAGATGCACAAGACATCGGCGAGCAAATCAAGGCAAAGGCAGAAGCAGCTTAACTAGTGTATTCAGCACTGAACTCCATTGTGTTATAAATGGGATTACTTATGTTTTTACTATAATAGGTTCATTATGAAACATTAAAAATTATACTACATCATTTTTAATATGTTTTAAAGCAACGTTTTTTAGTTATTTGTAATAGAAATTTGTAATAGAAATTACCCATGGCAAATTTATTTAAATACAGTTTGTTATATTTAACTTCGGCCCAAAGCCCTCAATTAGGTTTGTTTTTCAGCCCTTGATAAGAAGAAGTTTGGGCAACCCTGGTGTAGAGGAATAAAAGTTAGTTTACAGTATTTTATGCTTTATCAGAATTGCTGAAAGTTTTTTTTGTAGAAATATATATCGGCCATTAAAAATCCTATCAGTGCATCCCTAGATAAGTGTGCAATTTTAAGAAGCAACTTAAATAGAACAGTATTACTAATTTTATTTAGTAGCTTATTTTACATTATATCTAAAATATTAGAAGATTTTATTATAAAATTTAACTTCTACATCTGACTGTTTATGGAGAGTCACATGATCAGTTATTGCTAGTTTACTTATTTGATTCTTAATGTGGCTTTATGAGGAAGTTAAAAGGCTGGTAAATCAGCACTACAACAAAAACATTGACGTTAATGTATTCTGATTTATAAGCTTTTTGGAATTATTTTTGTATCTGTCCTCCTTTTTGCACATTGTCACACACAAAGGATGTTATTTTCAGGAAATGTGGTTTAGTAAAGCAGGATGTGAAACAAAGACTCTTACATTGTCTGATAATAAACAGTGATGGATACACAACCCAGTGCATAATTTCTCTCTGTCACATTTTGAAGATGTCACTTATAAGCTCCTGTGAAATTAACTTCATCATGAGGAGTGTCTAAGCATATGACATTCAATAGGGTCTCTGAATATGATGTCTATTTCTACACTTAGTTTGTAGACTATTCAGAACAGCTGTCTTTATGTAAATGTTTACACTCGTGTCTATTTGTGTCTGAGCCAATGTTTTCTAGTGTTCACCTGTCCCTCTTTGTATCTGTGAGCGAGTGCATGTGTGTGTCTTGATTTGCTCCTTAACGCCGTTGCTCTCTACGTTGTGCTGCTGAGGAGAAGGAGGGAAACTTTTACTCCAGTGACTCGGATTTCGATGACGAAGAACCCAAGAAGTTTCACATCCAGATCCGCCCGGTCGCCAGCAGTAACCGCAGCAACTCGGCAGCCAATGAGCAGGAGCTGAAGGCCACAGTGGGGGCGTTGACTCTGCCCCCAAACAGAGCGGTGAGAGATTTAACAGTCAAAATCAAGACAGATGCGAATCATTTATTCATTTTTACAGAAATGTATGTAGATTACTGTACATACAGTCAAACAAATAACTGGTCACACTTTATTTTGTCGGTCCGTTTGCTGAATTTAAGTTACATTGCAACTAATTATCATTAGATTATAAGTAGACTGTTAGGTTGGGGTTAGGGTTGGGGTTGGGGTTAGGGTTAGTGTAAGTTGACATGTAATTGCAAAGTTTCTTATAGTCAGTTAAATGTCTGTTGAAGGACTGTTAAATGCCAGTGTCAACAGATATTAAGCCGACAGTCTACTAATACTCAAATGGACCATCAAAATAAAATGTTACCAAATAACTATATAAGTTTAGAAAATGCCAGATTATAGCTTATAGATAGAAAGCTACAGTATTTAATATATTACAATCAACCGAACATAATTTGGACAACTGTTAGTTTGACAATATTTATAGAACTATCAATACTTTGTTGGACGTCAATGATAGCCTGTATAGTCTCCTGCTTATGCTGTCAGTCAGGCTCATGCAAACCTGAAGGTATTTCTGCAGATTCCCCACTTACTCTTGTTTTTTAGTCCACTGCATGATGGATTCTTGGGTATAATACTGTATGTCACAGTTTACCTTATTTTACTATCTTCTCTTGAACTATAGTTCAACAATGTGGTGATTAATTACATTGAAAGTATTTAATCACATTAAAATTAAAAGAAAGTGTAAATTCATTTTTGTGTTAAATGCAAAAAGCATAACCGTACACTACCTGACAAAAGTCTTGGTGCCTATCCAAGTATTAGGAACAACACAATAATTTGACTTATAGTTGATCATTTGGTATCAGAAGTGTCAAAGGCCTCTAGATTACGCTTATTTTACCTAATTAAAATATGATTGTCTTGATTTTTTATTTTTTTAATTAGGACAGTAAGGTCTGACTTAGCTTAAACAAAAGTCTTGTCACTTGACAGAAATAATGTACAGTAAAGAATATAAAGTCATGGTGCAGTGGAATAAGAATTAATATTGTGTATGACTCCCATGAGCTTGGACGACTGCATTCATACATCTCTGCAATGACTCAAATAACTTATTAGTAAAGTCATCTGGAATGGCAAAGAAAG
Source organism: Danio tinwini (assembly GCA_903798205.1). Classification (NCBI taxonomy): domain Eukaryota; kingdom Metazoa; phylum Chordata; class Actinopteri; order Cypriniformes; family Danionidae; genus Danio; species Danio tinwini. Next base: position 16,506,648 of record CAIGQZ010033059.1, read on the forward strand.
CGTTCTTGCAGGACTCCCAGAGTTCATCTAGATTCTTTGGATTCATCTTCAATGCCTCCTCCATCTTACTCCAGACATGCTCAATAATGTTTATGTCTGGTGACTGGGCTGGCCAATTCTGAAGCAACTTGACCATCTTTGCTTTCAGAAACTTTGATGTGGAGGCTGACGTAGGAGATAGAGCGCTATCCTACTAAAGAATTTGCCCTCTCTTGTGGTTTGTAACGTAATAGGCAGCACAAATGTCTTGATACCTCAGGCTACCGATATTGCCATCCACTCCGCAGATTTCTCGCACTCCCCCATACTGAATGTAACCCCAAACCATGATATTTCCTTCACCAAACTTGACTTGGGATGCAGCTCAACAGATAATTCACCTGAAAAATCTACCTTCTGCCACTTTTCCAAATGATCAACTAGAAGTAAATCCATTATTTGTTGCTCTTACAATTGGGATCATTGACAGGAATTTTGTCAGGTAGTGTACCTAAAAAGTACCTTTAAAAAGAAATATTTGAATTCAACAAAGTTTATTATACAAAAACATGTTGGCTACAGTTACTTTTTTTTTTAAAAATACTTCAAAATACCTATTTAAACCTTCTTACAGGTCATTTATATTTAAAAAATATAAATTTTTATATATATTTATATTGTTCAAACATAACATTTATTCATAAAATGCATAAACTACACTTTATATGAAATTAAATTGAATAATTGGTTCAATTGATTCGTTCAAAATGCAGATTCACTAAGAAAGAAAATGTACTGTCTACCCTTCTACTGTGGCTTTATACACGATATTATCACAAAAATGACAGAAACACAAACTGGCTTTTAGACACAATGTTATCTGTTTTTATGTGGACGTTCTCCCCGTGTTCACTTGGGTTTCCTCTGGGTGCTCCGGTTTCCCCCACAATCCAAAGGCATGCGGTATACGTGAATTGGGTAAATTAAATTGGCCTTAGCATATGAGTGTGTGTGAATGCGAGAGTGTATGGGTGTTTCTCCATACTGTGTTGCAGCTGGAAGGACATCTGCCGCATAAAACATGTGCCAGAATAGTTGGTGATTCATTCCACTGTGGCAACACCTGATAAATAAGAGACTAAGCCAAAGAAAAATGAATGAATATTGCATTTGTTGTTTGTTTGATGTTGCTTATTTTATCATATGTTATAAATATGAAACAAAAACTGATATGGAGCAAGCTGGTTAAGACTATGTGTGGATTGAGATCACAGGACTTGTCGAATAATACTGTTATTGTCTCTGTAAAATATAATTTTTGTTTCCGAATAAATGAACCATTTTATATATGCCATTTAATGTGTTTTTCACAAAAAAAGGCAAACAAACCACTCTAATGTGATTCGCTGGCTTACTCTCTTAGTCAGAGTGCACATGATGTTTCTTGCTCCTCTGTAAACAAAGACATGTTTACTAAGTACCAGGCTCCTAAAATTAGCTCTTTTGAGGAAAAACAAATCACTGTACTTGTCAATGGTTGTGGTCTTTAGTTGGATAAGAACTTAAAATCTCTGTTGTGTTTTATCTCTAGTTATTTCAGAAAACCTTCAATTGACCAGCATTTCAAAACAAAATGAAAGCAGAATGAAGCCAGGGACCATTGTGATTTTATTTTTATTTATTTTTTCATTTATTTGATTAGAAAATGTATGATTTTTCTATTTACATGACATGCATTTTGGTTATTCATTTACAAAACTATATTTTATAGGCATAAAAAGGGTTTCAAGGGCAGGTTCTTAAAAATGGCACTATTATTTTATTATTTGTAACTTACAAAAGCAGAATTTGTGAAAGTAGTTATGTCACATGCATGCATATTACAAGTTCAGTCTATAATCACACACATGCACTTAAAGCCAACTAAAACTTAAGTGGTAATGAATAGTGTTTAATAGGGTATATGCATAGCTAGTATTTCTTCCTATACCGATAAACCTCCGGTGAATGGTTAATGTGACTTTTTTCAGTTTTATACGGTTCCTTTTACAGCATCGATGTTGTAATATATTTAATATATAATCAGTTAAGTAGACTTTTAATAAGCCTTTTACATGCATGCACTGTCAGGATCATCAGGATAGCGCAGAAACTCTATTGAAAATACTGATGTAAAATAAATGTTCATATTTTAAAGACATGGTGCAGAAAAATGTAATTTAATGTAGAGCTTCTCGCACATTCTGAGACCCACTTTATATTGTATGTCAATCAGACAGTGAAGATCATTAATTTTTAAAGAAAACAGACCTTAAACTTGGTGATTTTGTGACGACATACAGTTAACCAGAAGCATTTGACCCAGGCTACTGAAAAATTAAAAGTCCTTCTGCATATACCCTATTACAAAGTGGCATTGCCAACTATGTGCCTGTTATGTATTATAGAGCGCTTTTAGGTGTTTTTAGTTGTTTTGACACCATTGTCATCAATACAGTATTACCTCTTATTTTTAAAGTGTCATTACAAATGTGATGCATGACTTTAACACAAACCTGTCATTGTTTGATTCATCTTATCCTGTAGGTGTCAGTAAAAAAGCAGCTCTCACGTGAGTTCACTTTTATTCCTCTCTATGACCATATTCTGTATGTATATTAGTGTAGCTCGTTTTTATGCATATATTCTCCTGAAACAGGAAACTCGAGTTCAGCAGGTCGATCTGAAGGGGAAGGGGAAAGTGTTCCCCAGAGAGGTCAGTCACACGCCGCAGACGCTCATTTCTGCACTCCTACAGCTAGAGTTACACCATAAAGCATCAATTTTTCAGTACTCACGCATTGTTCCTGTGAGTAAGCCATCTCCAATAGCCACTGTCTCCCACCTCCTCCTCTGTCCACATTAATAGATGTCATTATCCCACAACACACAACTCCGACTGACACCTTAATCACAGCAATCTGCCATCCAGCTGACCTGGGATCAGTATCATAACTGCTCTGTCATTATTGCCTTAAATTGACAGACTGATCTCAGGTCCGTTGAATTGCCGTAATTACAGCCTCAGAATTGGTTCTATTTTTATATTGGGGGTTTTTGACAGTAATAGCAAAAGTGGAAGTGTGTGCGTGTGTGTGTATGCTGTTTTTGGAGAAAGATGTTTTAGGCTGTCTTTCTCCCTTTACTGGCTATTACTCAAAACTGCTTAATTGCAGAGATTAGTCACATAGAGGAATGGTACTATTTTGATAGTATGTGGTTGGAATTTATCCAATAATATTGTACTGTATGTGATGTGCATTATGTATTATGGATGTGGTGTGGTTTAATGATTAAAGATCTGAGTAAAATCTTGGCAGTCAGTGCAGAAAGATGTGATTGATGAATTTTCGTCGTTGTGGCCTTGAGAAAAGCACTTAACCTAATATTTCTTTAGGGTGTTTCTCCATTTCTCTCTAATATTGCTGCCTATAGTAAACATGCAAGACAGTTTGGGTAAAAGCAACTGCTTTGCATCAGCATTTAGATCATGTTTTGTTGTTGTATAGATGGAGAACAGGAGGGTTTACGCAGATCCACGTCCAGTCCAGATCACAGCAGGTACAGATAAATTCCCATTTGCATAATTGCCAAACCTTTTCCCATGCAGATTTGTGTAAATCCAGTGATGCTTTTGTGGCACTAAATGCATCATCCTGCCACAAACTCACACCATTAGCTGAGCCAGAAATAACATTGTTTAGACAAATTGAACACAAATGCAGTTAAATGAATATTAAAATGTATTTAAAAAATTATATTAATGTTTATGTTGAAATTATGAAATAAATAACATTTTGATTAAATTGAATTATGATTGAAATCATTTAATTTAGATATAATTTTTAGTCACACTTTACATTAAGGGGGCAGCACAGTGGTGCAGTGGGTAGCACAATCGCCTCACAGCAAGAAGGTCGCTGGTTCGAGCCTTGGCTGGGTCAGTTGGCATTTCTGTGTGGAGTTTGCATGTTCTTCCCATGTTCACGTGGGTTTCCTCCGGGTTCTCCGGTTTCCCCCACAAGTCCAAAGACATGTGGTATAGGTGAATTGGGTTGGCTAAATTGTCCGTAGTGTATGTGTGTGAATGGGTGTGTGTGGATGTTTCCCAGTGATGGGTTGCGGCTTGAAGGGCATCCGCTGCGTAAAACATATGCTGAATAAGTTGTCGGTTCATTTCGTTGTGGCGACCCCTGATTATAAAAGGAACTAAGCCAAAAATGTAATGAATCAATGAATGAACAGTGCTTGTACAGCATTATATAATCATCATATCACATTTACCACAGGGTGTAAAAAATATGAAAAGTTGATAAATCAATGTAGAGAAGTTTAAGGCTCTTAATAAGTATTAAAAAGTCTTATATGTTATTTTACAAGGTATTATATTTTATATTATTTTTGATTATGCAATGTTTGGTTGTATACTAAAGTTTGCCCGAATTAAATCTGCCAATATCAGGATGCTGTGTAGTTTATAAAATTAATAAAATCCTATTAGATTTGTCATCAGGCTGCTTTGTTTACTGCAGAAATCAACGCCAACCAGCTGAATTAGCTAGATTTAATAGTTTTTTATTTAGTATATGCATAATGTTTTAGTTTTGGATTAGTTTCTTACATTAATATTTAGTAAATATACTGTAAGTTAAGATCTCGCCATTGTTTCCAGTTGAAACCTAAAGTGGTTATAAAGTCTTAAAAAAGGTCTTAAAGGGTATTGAGTTTCACTCTCTGATTCCTCTATATACTCTGTACTAGTGCATCATGTACATCCAAATCCATGCTTGTTAATATTGATGGACTAGTTGATGCACTGTGAGTTAACATGAACTAATGATGAACAACTATATTTCCATTACCTAACATGAACAAATACTGTAATAAATGTATTGTTCATTGTTTGTTCATGTTAGTAGATGCATGATTAACTAACATTAACTAATACAACCTTATTGTAAAGTTTTACCTAATTTTCTTTTATAAAGTTATATTATTTTTTAATTACCCCAGCTTCATCCATTCAGTTTCTTTCCTGTCCTCTGCAGGTTGAGTTCTACAGCATCTGGTTCAGATGCTCTGTTTGGACCTCCTCTGGAATCTGCCTTTAAATCGCACAGTTTTTCTGGCAGAGAGCAGCTCCAGAACGCCTTTGCAGCTTCTGAATGTAAATCTCTAACACACACCATCCTCCGCCTTATTACTGTGATAGATGAGAATCGACTAGACAAACTATTCTCTTACAGCATTTTAGAAAGCGCAGAATTAAAAGCTTTCCACTCACCTAATGTGTGCCAAAGTGTGCATTACCATATTCCAGGAATTAATTGACTCGCTTTATCAGACCTGCTTGTGTAGGCATTAAAGTATGAATTTTTCAATTACTGACAAAAGTGGAACGGGAATTATTTTTCTGCACTCAGCCTTTTTCTCATTGTATCTGTTGCATTTTAACTCTTTCCCTGTCATTAATGGAATTTTGAGTTATTTCTAGCATTGCTTCCCTGAAAGGCAGGGGGCACTATTGCATATCTGATATATCACCAAATCTCCGCATCCAAGTGAAAACGAAGCAGAAATGAGTGTTAGGCCCTGTCCCAAATGGCACATTTCAGGTGCACTTGAAGTCTTGTGGTCTTACAATGACTGTCACATGTTTTAAGCCTGAAATGTTGTACAGTATGTAAAGTATCTATGGTGTCTCAATCATCATATTAGCGTTGTGTAACAGTGGGTGACACTTTAAAAAGAGCATTACTGCCGCGAGTGGCACTACTGGTGACTATGTCGCCAGGAGGCACAAAGAGACGGGATGCAAACGGACAGAAATATACCGTAGCTGTAAATATCCTGCTACTTGTAAATGAAGATGAAATAATGAAACAAAGCATTATAATTCCTTCATTATTCATTAAAAACTTGTTAAAATGTTTTATTATCATTGTAAATGTGTTAAGTGAATTAAGGATTAATTTTGGAAAGTAAAAATAAAGAAATAAAAGACAACTAAAATGAAAGTACAAACATACATACAAATCAGTTGGCCTAAATAAATTAATTAAAGCAGTTTTAGCCTAATTATAGAGAGATATACAGTGTTTGTTATTTTAAAGTGATAGGACTAAGACAGTCAATAAATAAGACTAAGACAGTCAATAAATAAGCTCATTTACATTTTCATTTACAGTTTTCATTTACATTTTCATTGTTGGTTATATTTTATTATCTCATTTTATGTCTCAATTATTGTACATAAATAATGAATAATTAAATAGGCCTAAATAATTATTTATTTAAAGACATTAGCTAGTGGTTACTAGGCAGTTTAGGGCGATGATAGGGTGTTCTGAGTGGTTGCTAAGGCGTTGCTAGGGTGTCCTGAGTGGTCGCTAGACACCTACTGAGGCATTACTAGGCGGTTGCTAGGCGGTTGCTAGGGTAATTTGAGTGGTTGCTAGGCAGTTGCTAGGGTACCCTAGGTTGTTACTAGGCAAGCCTCACATACATGCTAGGTCAATTGTTTATACTTAGTAAGCATTTCTAGCAAGTTACAGCAATTGGCTAGTCAATATTAGCATGTGGCTAGTCACTGCTAGCATGTGTGTTATATATGAACTTACTTTTGCTAGCATGAGTCAAACGAACCAATCCCCATGTGTGTCCTATATTTTTATGAAATTCACACTCTGCGCAATGATTCATCAAAATTCGGCTCAATGTTAAGTGAATAGGAGATTTGGGATGATTTGGGACCCCCTAGCTCCCCAGGGGTACAACATTTACCCCCTTTTGGGGTATGTACTTATGCGTGCTGTAACCCTTTTGAGATGTGGTGAATCCCATATTTGTATGACATTCAGTCTTGGCGCTATGACGATTTCCGGGAATAGTTGGTACTGTGCAGGGCTGTGTTCTAGAAAATGAATGGGAGTCAATGGGGCTATGTTAAGTCAATGGGAAACTTTGGGACATCCTAGAGCCCCAGGGGTGCAACATTTACCCCCTTGTGTGGTATGTTCTTACTCAGGCAGCAACCCTCTCGGGATGTCGTGAATCCCCTATTTGTAGGAAATTCACTCTTGGCGCTATGATGTGTCATAGTTTGTCCCCATGTTATGTCAATGGAATTTTTGGGGGGGTTTTTTTGGCTCCTGTGGGGCCAAAAAAAACCTGACCCCTTATAAAAGTCATAGCACACTATTCCCGATAAAACCGGACGATTTGACTCCACTTTCAGGGGTCTGGGGCAAAAACTGTGGGACTAGTTACGTGCCGAAATTTTGTGTGGAAGAAAAAAAACAATAATCATAAGAAAAGTGAACAGTAAGAATGGACTTTGCCTATTGCAAACCCCATTAATTATTTTGCCCCAGGACATAAATTAAATTCCATAAATTAAAGTAGGTAATTTGTTCTCCTTTAAATTATAATCGTTTTTTTTACTTTTAAAACTATTAATGGCTCAGTATCTTTTGTTTAAATTTCAATTTAGTCACCTTGCATATGGCGTATAATGAAATATAATGTGCGCATAACAACATAAAAAAGGAAAAAGCTGTCAAAAGCATGTTTATTACTAAGAAAACCAAAACAAAAATTATATTTTAATTGAACACATTACATCACATAAAGTACACATACAGAACCGTTCTATCTAGTATTGTGAAAAGGCAAAGCTGAAAATCTATGGTTAAAGCGCCACCCAGCAGTCAAAAGCTGCAGCACGATAGCAGAGGGAACATATAGAAGTGGTGAAATCTGTAGGTGTACATAAAACCTAAAGATTAAATGTTGATTCCACAAAGACAGGGAGACACTCTGCAAGCTTTGAGAGCATTGATACACTCAAACTATATATTTAAACTATTACATTATTGTAATCATTCTGAATCTGATTCAAAAGTAAGCTTTGATGAAATAAATCATTTTTTTCTATATAGTTCTTTTTTAATATTTCTTCATGTTTGACAGACGCAGCATTCTCTTCAGATTCATCCTCTCCTGAGAATGTGGAGGATTCTGGACTGGATTCACCTTCTCATCAGCCCCTTGGAGTTTCCCCAGAGCCCACGGGATGGGCAGCCTGGCCGTCCACTCAATCCCAATCTAAAGACTCAATAAATTTGAGCCGATCCTCAGACCCATTCCTCGCCGCATTCCGTGACCCTTCGCCCGGTCGCTCTCCCCTCCCCCAGGACGACTCCACCAACGTCTGGCCCTCAAATCTACGTTCTCCACGTGCTCCACCTGACGTTGAGCCCACCACTTTCAGTTTCCCGGCCTTCTCCCACAGCATAGCATCTTCAGAACTAGAGCCTTCTGTCTGGAGCTGTAAACACATTCCTCCAGAAGACCTTTTTCTAGCTGCTTTTGAACGCTCCACCCCCAAGGACAACCTGCCTCCAACTGATGCCTGGGCTCCGCCTCCACCTCGGCCCAACAGGGAAGCCAGGACCGATCCCTTTTCTGTTCCTCTTAATGACACTAAAACTCTTCCTCCTCCATCCTCTTCGCGCAAGGAGCGAGACAGGAAAAGAGATCGAAGCGTCCCTCCTCCCGAGTCCCCAGATGATCCTTTCGCTATTACTATGATTGGAAGTCCAACACACCAATCAATGCAGGCAGCAGCACAAGGCAGAGGCGGGAGTAATAGGCCGACGCCCAGTCCTAACCCCGCCCCTAGTTCTCAGTCGAAGAAAGAGCTTGTGCACTGGAACTCTGTTCATAACCCCTTCAGTGAGGGCACTACCAATAACACTGTCACACAAGAGTCAACCAGAAAACAGAGATCCTTTAACGACGAGCCTCGCAGGAATGGACCACCGCTCACAAGGCATTCTGGGCCACAGGAGGACCTTTGCTTCTCTACAGACAAAGACCAGAACTTCCTGGATATTAACACACAACCAGGTATCACTGATACATGTTGGTTTAATGGGCGATCTGGATATCATTTAGAGAACAGAATGGATGAATGATATAAAGGAAAGACCATATAGCTAAATTATGAGCAAATTATAAAGTTTTTCCCCAATAATGATATTGATATATATCACATTTAGCATAATTTCTATGTTAATAGGGTTTAATTTAGGGTCCTCTATTTGTAATTCAGCAAAGCATTCCTATTGTGGTTTTTGTGGTTTCCTGTTATCAAACTATCAAAAAATTGGCTCATAACTCATCCTGCATTGTTTGTCGTAGACCCGTAAATGAAATTATGTGACTTATTAAGGAGCAGTGGGCTATAACTTTTAGTTTAGTTAAATTTATTTATTTATTTAGCATATTTAATTACCACACTAAGTCCACCAAAGTGCTGTACAGGAAAACTGAATTAAACTATAGCAATTAAACAAACAATAAACGCAAACACTATGTGGAACACTACACTAAAACATGCAAATATTAAAACTGTTTACAATAGTTAGTCCAGCCCATAGGCCTTTTAAGAAAATATTTCTCAAGTGAAGATTTAAAAGCCTGAAGGTAAGTGGCTGATCTCATTCCAGCAGGCTCAGGACATCAATATGATGTCAAATTGATGTTGTACCACAAAGGCACGGGACATTGCATTTTGGTTGAAATGAAAATCGGTTAATGTCAGATCCCAATGTCAGGCTGACACCAGTGTCCAATGTCGCACAAATGTTGCATTTTGGTCACTTTCCAACACAACCTAAAAACGGCCAAAAAATAAATGTCTAATGATGCTACAGATTGACGTTATGTAGGTGTTACCATTATGACGTCTATTAGACGTTAGATTTTGGTTGCCATACCTGAAGAATACATTTCAGTATTTCATGTAAATTGGCTTAATATGCTGGCTTGTTGTTGGCTTTTGATCACTTGATCACCAACGCAACCTAAAAACAACCAAATATCAACATCATTTGACATCGTTATTGGACGTCAAAACATTGTACATTGAATTTTGGTCATCTGACATCACAACCTAAATCTAACCTAATATTAACATCTTTTGACGTTGTGTGTCTGCTGGGATGTTAAAAGGCAAATTATTCTATAAAAAGAGGTGCTCCAACTGAGAATGCCTGATTTCCCTTAAGTTGTAAACATGTTGTAGGAACAGGCTATAACATGTTTTTTTGTTGATGATCTTAAAGACCTGTTGGTCTGGTGATGGGAGAGTAGGTCTGATAAATAGCTTAGTGCCAAGCCTGTTATGGGCCTTTAAACAAACAATAAAATCTGAACTGTTTTTACATTCAACAGGGAACCAGTGCAGACCAGCCTGAACAGAAGTGATACTTTCCCTCTTACATTTTTTAAAAGTATGGCCGCAGAATTTTGGACTGAGGCAAGATAGACAGGACTGAGTGACCCCTAAATAAAGTGAATGAGAGTAATCCTGTGTAGATGAGATAAATGCAGGATAATAGCTTTTAAAAGCTATTATTCCATTAAAAGCTGGAATAACGCTGACTTGACAACAGAGTTCATGTTTTTGTCGGGTTAAAAAAAATTCCAACTTTAACTTTTCACACTCAAACAATCCTCTAAGAACATGCAAACTCCACACAGAAATGCCAACTGACTCAGCCGAGGCTTGAACCAGCGACCTTCTTGCTGTGAGGTAACAGTGCTACCCACTGCACCATCGCACCACCCATACAAAATTAAGTGCTTACAAAAATATTTGCTAACGTAAAAAGAAAACAAGACAGGACCTACAACGGATCCTTGTGGGATACTGCATGTACAGTACATGCAGCAGAAAAGTTATAAAAGCAATTAGATATACAATGCTTGCACAGAGGGCAACTAAAATTACTGACAAAAATTAACTAATCTCATAGACTTAACATTGTACAGACATTTCTGACACAATATCTATATATTTATCAGAATTTCATGAAGACTTGGGGATTGGCTCATTTGACTTATCTTATCAAGCAGCCTATATACGGTGTCATTTCAACTTCAACTGAGTTGAAATTTAGGACATATCAATAAGTTGTGTAAACAATTCATTGAGAGCAGTTGAATTACTTAAAAAAATTGTTTCTGCAAATAGCGCGAATGTCAAGATTTTTTTTGTGAAATTTCTATAAGTGGCCCTCACAATACTACCAAATGGTTTTCGAAGTCATTTATGGCATAAATCAGTTGAATAGCTTTTATTGTGCTTTTTTACATTTATTATTATAGCTAGAACTTTTTTTAAATGATACAATGCATTCTGAATACCAGAACAGTTTTGTTCTGTCTTATGGGTTTGGAATTGTATGTGTAAACATACTGACAGAGTTTTCTCTTTCTCTCTCTCTCTCTCTCTCAGTCTCGCAGCATGGTTTCAGGCAAGACAGCTCTGAGCGTCTGGCTTTGGCTCCTCCGCGGTCGGTTCGGTCCAAGCGCTCCTCAGGCAGGCTAAGCGGCTGCGAGCGGGTAAATGTCCAACAGACCTCATTACATCTATCCAACCAGCACACGCATGCTTTTTTAAAACCACATAAACAAAAGCTTTAATCGCACTCTGCTGCTGCCTCTTCCTTTTTTTTAATCGTTTCATGAGAGTTGGTGGTTTCTGTCATGTGGTTGTTTAGTTTGCTTCATTGACTTTAGCTTTAAATTAACAGCAATTCAACCTTTTAATTGCTTTTTTTATTGGGAGGTAACAACTATTACAAGACTGAAACAAGCCTCTAGAGATGTGTTAAGCCTAAAAATACTAGTTCTTTATTCACATCAAGTAGAAAGCAGAAAATAAATGGGAAGTCAATAGATATTGTTGACATTTTCTATTTTTGCTGAATTTTAACTTGTTTAATTTCACAGTGTATCTATGATTTTATCATTCATCAGCTGGATTTTTTTTTTTGTTTAATGTGGTGTAGACTCAATTTTATACTTAGGTCTTTATTTGTAAGTAGAACTGTATTCACTTGCCTGCTTTTTATCTATTCACTTAAATAGTCCTGAGAAAATGTTCAAAAAAAATTTTCGCGTAGACTACCAATTGTAAATGGTATCTCGTTCCTGCCACTGAATAAAAAAAAGAATAATTACATTAAAAAACAACTATAAAGTAAGAATTTTGAGATATAAAGTCAGAATTGTGAGTGAGGGCACCTATGGTGAAAAATCTACTTTTCAAGCTGTTCGGACAGACATATGTGCAGGTGTAGTGTATAGACGGTCATATTGGGCTGATATAAACACACTCAGTCCTTTTTTTTCAATTTAACACCAATTGGAGCTGTTTTGAGATCGACCGCAACTTGACGTAGGAGTGCGGTCCCCCACCCACCAATATTGATTGACAGGTGGCCATTACCATCTCCTCAGTATGTTGTTTCACGTCCACCATTTTCAGCGTGTGAGTCAAAGCGACGTCACCAAAGAAACACCCTTGCTCTATTTTTAGATGTAAGGCTCATTGGGCTCAACATTCACCACGTTAGCGCTCTCCTCCACGCCAGTGTTTGTAAGTTTTGGTGTGTTTGCATACATGTGTACTTTTCATTGTGTCTTCCTTAAACTTCAGCGGTTTGCATTTCCCGCGGTCACAGAAGCTCCCTGTCATCTTAACTAGGTGCAGCTGGAAAGTGCGAGCGCGCTGCCTCACGTGCTCGTCCCTCCATTGGAAATAACGAACTAACGACGCGCAGCACCATACATTTCACGTTGTCGCGAGTGAAAGTGACGTCCGTGGGGTTTGCTTACTATTCTGCCGCCTAGGTCGCCTCTATGGATGCGCTGGCCCTCCTCAGGACACTGTTCATATTTCTGTCGCGCCACAGAGCGTTATCTGAATAGTTTCATTTTAAATAACATGCGAATGTGCGCGTCTGGTGTGCCGCGTCATGGCTCTGAGCGGCGCGTCCGGTGCATCAAGCAGGTCAACCAGAAGTGCCACTCGGCGACACGCAGCGTCGCGCCACGCAGCGGCATGCTTTTTTGAATTCTAAACATAAGTTTCTAACAGGTGACACACCGACGCTGCAAGTGTACGATACTTTCAACTGTCATGTGCGCGCCGTGTCGCGGTGCATCCGGTGTGTGATGCCCTTCAGTCTAAGTTAATTCACTGTGCTTTATTAGTCTCGGTGTAGGCTACAAGCTCGGAGCTTTAAACTAGCACACAGTTGGCTGTAAAACTATACAAAGACACAAATGATTTGTACTCTCTGCTTGGTCTGTGTCTGAGTCGTACAAGTACAGCTGGTTGTACCTGGTTGGTACACTCATGTTGCTTCTCTCTTGTCTGCCTGTCTATTACACAAAGCGGGGGAGCTCTTGGCTCCGCCCCCTTGTTAACTTGGGCGGGAAGTCGAAACTAATTTTCATGTGAAGCAACACGCCCCTAAAACAGCAAACTGTGTACACGCCCCCAAAATGGCACTTTTTAACACATCATAATAAAAAAATCTGAATTGTGTTTTGAACTGAACCTAAACTGGCACACTCAGAAGAGCCATAATATTAATATTACATCTTAAAAAAGGGGTAAAATAGGTGCCCTTTAAAGTCAGAATTGTGAGTTATAGTCAGAATTGCGAGTTATAAAGTCAGAATTGTGAGCTATAAAGGCAGAATTTTGAGTTATAAAATCTGAATTGCGAGTTATAAAATCAGAATTTTGAGTTATAAAGTCAGAATTGTGAGTTATAAAGTCAGAATTGTGAGTTATAAAGTCAAAATTTTTAGTTATAAAGTCAGAATTGCGAGTTATAAAGTCAGAATTTTGAGTTA